>JAGFZM010003355.1:0-23213 GCA_017657215.1 Limnothrissa miodon
GCTCTATGTCTCCACCAACTTTCAGTCACTGTAACTGCATGTCTCTCACACACACACACACTTGAGTCATCTACCAATCAGATTCAAGAATTCAGAATATGCAAATGAGTAGAATTAGCAGGTGTGAACGAAAAACAACCTACAGTCGCCATTTTGAGAATGTTGATGTCTACAAGCACATGACTGAGCATAATTCAGCTTCATAGATAAGAGGTAAGTGTCATTAAATTGTGTGAATACATTTTTATTATAGTTTGTTAATTAAGAATGTGTATAACTACAGTAGGCTGTGTTAATGTTCAGCCTCTTAAGTATCCATTGTGTCCTATTATATCAGGTTTGACAAAGAGGAGAGCAGATAGCTACTGTCATGTTAAGATGGTTGCCCTTGTATGGTGAATAAGCATTATTATTTAATTATGGGCTGTTAAGATATGGTTAAAATGGTTGATGAACTCTAAAGATACTGGAACTGAAAGATATTGGAAGTGTTTATCGCAAACCTAGTAGGCTACCATTATTATATTAGCCCACACCTAGGATTACAGTTCAGTTACATTCAGTTCAGTTGCATCAGTAGACTAATCATTATTTCTCGAACTTCAGAGAAAGGAAAGTATGTGTAACTGCAGAACTTGCCATAGGAGGACAACAACAACAACATACAGTAAATCGTTTTTTTATACAGCATTTTACCGTAATGAACATTAACTAGAGATGTTTGAACTTAGAAAATAAATGACGGTGAGATGAGTCAAATGCAGCATGGGCCAGCTTCGTTAGACATTTCGTTAGAGGAACATGTAACTGATCGAAGGTTGTTTCAAAGCAGTTGGTGTTCAATAGGTCGGTGTTAAATTTGACTATATAGCCAGTGGCCACATTGTGCTTTTACAAAATCCGGCAATATTGTTTGTATTATAGCAATTGCTAATCAAACTAGCGCCACGTGTGTAGTTGCTAGCGTGTATAGTTTGCTAAGTAGCTCATGTAGAGCTGCTCCTACAGTAGCTTGCCTGGAAGAAATGTGCGGTCCAAATGTGTTAAATCAACCGTTTATGTTCATGAAGAATGTAGGTCAAGGGTACTACAAGCCTTTACTGTTTGGCAGATACAGTAAAGACACATGGGCAAATGCATCGCGTTTATTCATGTCTGCATAATTTACAGATTAACATGCCCCGACATCGACCAAATCCAATGCATGATGCATGTGACCATGCAGCTAATGCCAGAGACAAGATTCAACTGCTGGAGGTGAAATATGTCGGTCCAGAAAAAGGTATGGTGTCTGTTAAAATGATTGTTAAATTGTTCTGTAAAAATACTAACGTTATATAGCAATGACGTTATGGCTATGTAAGATGCTCAATTGCTTGCTAAAGGCTACATACGCTAACGTTAGGCTACTTTCTGAAAGCAGCGTCATATTCAGGGCAGTTTCACAGACTACAGCAACATTTATCTGCAAATAATATACAAACTCTGCATTGGTTTTGTAGAGTCATATCATTTAGGCTGTTGGTAATATGACTATGCATCCGGTAAAAAAAAAAATGCTTAATTTGTCTCAGCGTTTGCGCAGTGCACGTACATACAGAGGAAAAGTAATGTTGAACTGGGTATAAATTAGGCATTAACGAAGTTGTTGATGTAGCCTATGCTGCTTATCTATATTGTAAAGGCTTTGAGCTCACAAGATGCTGTGAACACTTTCGTCGTCGCCAAGGTTTGTTCCATATGTGTAATGGAATAATAAAACTAAGGAAGATACGTAAGTGCTTATGGTGCATTCACATCAAGCTATAGTAATAATGTCTGTGTGCGTGCGACATGCTTGTTTAGTTGCCATTTGAGTGCAAGATTTCTTGCTTGTTACTATGCAAACTGGTTTTGTTAAAGTGTGACCTTGCAGTAAAGTGAGAGCGTTCTCGTACTTAAACAACATTAACATTAACAACTTCAACTCTCAGTCGTGTCCCTGATGTAACGTTATCCGGTAAGACCGTAAGAATGGTATGCTTAATTTGGCCGTAAGTCCTTCTGTGTACGCTATGTTTGAGGGTGACGAATAAAAATCACATTGTTGGAGTAATTTGCGCATCAACAGTAATTCAAACGTTAAATCGTGGATGATTTCGGCGTTAACAGTCATTCACATGCGAGCATTCTGTTGTCGTACTTTCTGGTTGTTGGCAGGGTATGGCTGCATGGGCATCTGCTCTCTATACTGTCAATCAGGTCAAACCAGTAAGAAGCTTTTCTATGTTTGTAAATAGTGAATACTGAGCAGCAGCCATACAGTTGTCATTCAAAAATAATGAACTGAAATGTATTATTTAGTGTAGCCTTATTTTCACTACAGTAGCCTTATGTTCATTCTTAAAAGGCAAGCTGTGGCCAGTTATGTACATTCCTCACTATACTTATAATCTTATAGATGAGCCTGCCAGAACTCTCTCCCTAATCCCACCAAACGAGAGATGGACAACTCTGGCCCTTTCCTGCTGGAGCATGCATCAAAAAGTGTTGATTAACAACAGGCTACAGCATGGCTCAGTAGCCAACAGCCATTGTGACGTCATTGTGTAGCTAAATCTATCGGCTACTGTTATAGGTTGCAATTGCTTAAAGTTGTTCATGTGTGGTTTATATAGCCACAGCTCCATCTGTTGTGGCAGGTTATTGTTTTAATGACTTATTGAGTTCTGCATGAAGGCCATCTTTGGTGCTTGTCTGATGTAATTTATCTGCAGCTGTGTTTCACTGTGCCAGTTCAGTGCCTTAAGTAGTTGCTGTGATATTAAAGGTAGATCATTACAGGGTTTCCCCTATTTACATTTGACTGTGGCGGGCCGCCGCACCTTCAAGCCCTGCCGCCGCACCTTCAGAACTCCCTCACCCCCCCTGTCCCCACCGATTAGCGCTTTTGTATCGTTTTTTTCCCGTTTTTTTCTCTCATCCGCCGCACCTTCAATGACATCCTAGGGGAAACACTGCATTACTTGTATGGCACATTCTCATCAAGCCAAGTAATTATTTCTGTATGCGAGCGACTATGTTTAAAACTTTATTATTCATCCATACAACTAGAAAGTAATGGTTATGAGTGTTTTGAGGTGTTACTGAAAAATGAAGTAAAGATATTGCTTGATTTAAAGATTATATAATGGTTTGGAATGTATATAACTTGCTGTAGTGTGACATGTTGCACCTGACACACATTTTGTGCAATTAATGAATTGGCAGCTACTATGCACTCTTTATAAAGAGGTGAATGTGTGAAACTGGGATGTGCACTTGGCATGTGTTGACATGTGTGCAGTTTCACCACTGAACTGTAGTTTTTTTCCCCCATCCAAGCGTAACTTGTTACTTTACTTCAGTTTCTGCTTTAATTTGTAACTAAATTGCGTTACTCGTTACTCCTTTTAAACAGTAACTTACTACACTACTCGTTACTTTACTTTTTTCTCCCTACTCATCCAGATTCTAGACAGAAGCACAAGTTATGTTCTCCATTCAGAGGTATAGCCTGGACATGTTATCTAGCTTCCGATTAGCCAATAATCTACAGTTGTCATTATCATAATGACTGACATCAATACTGTGGGATTTTGGAGTGTTTTACAACAAACATATAGATCAATGCACAAAGTAGACTGAATTTATCGCTATAAACATTAATTGAGTCATAGGAAGCCACCTCTAGTAGCCTTACAGTGTGTTCAGGAGAATGACGTTAGGCTATATTTAGTTCGTAGTCTATCAAAATATACCAACTTTATCCGAATGGGCTTACTGAATCTGCGCGCAAAACCACATTGGATACATCTTGCATTTTAGTGGTTTTGCCCTTGTCTTCTCTCTCCTTCAGCTATTAGACATGCCACACGCATGGTCCTATAACTAAACTAAACTAACTAGTTTATGTATATAGTTTTGCTGCACAAAACATTGGCAACACAGAAAAGGTCTGTTACTATAGATAGTAACTGTAATTAATTACTGATATTTTAAATGTAACGAAATTACAATAACACGTTCCTTTGTAATTCGTTATCCCCAACACTGATCAGTGCTATATAAGTTAGGCTACCTGACAGGCCTGTTTATATGGTTTATATGCTTGTATGCTGGAGTCACTTTTTTGACCAATATTTTTGTTTTGCAGGCCGTGGTGTCTTCACTGTAGCACCATTCCAACAGGGCGATTTTGTGGTTGAATATAGAGGAGAAGTCATTGATGCAGCAGAAGCTCAGCAAAGGCGGAAAATTTACCATAAAGATTGCTGTGTCTTTTTGTTTGACTTTAAATGGAAAGGCAAATGGAGGTGGTAGGTTTTCAGAAATTTCTACTTAAAGGAACGCTCCACTTTTTGGGAACCCTGTTGAGCTAAACAGCTGTGTTTACCGTTTATGAATCCATTCAGCCGATCTCTGGATCTGGCATAGCATTTTAGCTATTAAGTTATTGAATCGCACCAGACCAGTTAGTATGCTAGTTGCCAGTTTTGGAGATCTGACATGATGATTTGGACAATTTGGAGATTTAAAAAGATTAAAAAAAGGTTTAAAATCAAAAACTGAGCTGAGGAGATGAGTTATTAAGCCTAGTTTCCCCAAAAGTTGAGTGTTCCTTCAAAAATCTGTAATTTGTGATCCTCGTGTTGATTTTAAGATATTTTCCAGCATTGATGCAGCATTGGAAGATGGCACTCTTGGGAGATTGGTGAATGATGATCATAAGACTCCTAATTGCCGCATGAAGTTAATTGAGGCTGATGGTAAACCACATCTCTGTTTGTTTGCCCTACGTGACATTGACCAAGGAGAGGAGATCACTTATAATTATGGTGGAACAAACTGGCCGTGGAGAAAAGAAGTAAGATTTAAAATCGTTTGGCAATTTTTATTTAAAATACTTTAAAATTCTTAAAAATTGTGTAATAGGCAGCATCAGACAAGGGGGCATGTAAAAACTTATAGATGTTAAAGTTATAGCTGTCATTAACCTCCAAATATACAGACAATGATTTTGTCTTGCAGACTGCTGCATGTACACAAAATGAATATTGACATACAGTAAATCCTCTAGGTAGTAAATGTACAGGGAACTTTTGTCCTAAATGGCCTGTTACATTTCAGGAACTGGCCTATGTAACTTTTTATGTAACTCTCTGAAATGCTGTGTTGAAAGATCCAAACTCCTAAACGGTGTACACCAGGGGTCAATAATCACAATTAACCTCTTAAGGCACACCCCTATTTTTCCTTTTTTTCAAAACAACGGCATACCCAAATTGAAAGCTTGACAGTTCCTACATAGTTTTAGACTCAGGGATGTGCCTCATACCATTGGAAAGGTGACACCCTCAAGTTTTTTCTGGAGGAATATGTATGTTTCTGTGACATATGGACAGAGTTATAGAGGTTGGAACTAAGTTTTTTTTTCCCGCTCATTTCAAATGTCTATGAACTAACTAAGATATGAGGGTACCATCCATATGATACCCCCAAATAAAAAAACCTAAGTCCTAACTCCATCTCTCAACCTGTCACACAAAAAAATTGAAGTAAAAAGACCAGAAATATGATTTTTGAATATACATTTTTGAAAAATATGTTTATGCGTTTTGATTGGGACCCCTATGTAAATTCCCATAGAGACTTTTTGTAAACAAGAGGGCCTACTGACATTCAAAAGTTTATAACTTGAAAACCCCTGTGCCTAGAAACATAAAATTGGTTTCAAATGAAAGCCAAGACCCTGGGCTTTCATGTCAGTTTGCTTGATTTGAAGTTACTCCTTCTGGCATTGAATGACAATGGGGGGGGGTGTGCCTTTAACTAGTTGATCTTTGATTCTCTCCAGGTAGATACTGAGTATGTTATGGTCTATCATATTATACCTGGTTAACTTTTTTAATTATGCCTTATTTGAACCAGCAGTATACATGAATGTTAACGGGAATGACAGAACAGGTATAGGCCATTATAGAATTTGTAATGTCTTATAACTTAACATGAATAATAAGTGAATGGCAATCATAATCAAGGGATGCATTGCGCTGTGTGAGCATCAAAATAAAAAAGAGGAGGTACCCAAAGGGCTGATGCTAGTACATAGACCTGACATGAGCCTGCAATAATGTTTAAATTGTCCTTTGTGTAGGAATCAGCCGTACTTCATATTTCAATATTGAAGTACGGTGGTGTGTTGCTTTTAAAGAATTGTACACTTTATGAGTGTTGTGCTAAGCAGGCTAAAGATGGTTTTGGTTTGTTGTGTTATTCAAAATTTCAATTAAAATATTTCAGTCTTTCAAGAAATGCAGCTTGAAAGCAGGAATGTCAGTGAAATATGAGGAAGGATCCAACTCCAGGGGAAGACAAGCACAGGAGAAGGTATGAACATAAAACATTACAACATTTACTGAAGATTAATCTACGAGTGTGTCTACACAAGGGCTTGGCACTGGGCTTGGCATAAGCAGGCCAAAACCTAAAAAATATTTCCCAGACAACAAATATGTATTAAAGGCCAAGAATGATGGTTTCACTTTATGCTCCTTACACTTTGTCAGATTAGTTGCTATGGTTACTGTTAATCTTACTGAACCACAATTCTTATAGATTCATTAAAACTATCACTAACAAGCCAGTTAACTGTTAATTTGAATTACGTGCAACTTTTACTACTTCATTCCTAGAGACCACAGATTGCGTCTCTGTGAGCACTACTGAGCTAATCAAAGTAACATTATTGTTTGTACAATTTCCTCACTTGGATTGTAGTGATCTTTGCTTCCACTTTGTTCACGCATCTGATGTTCTATATGAGACAAGCTTGTGTCATACTAGTTAATACCCATAACATTTGAATATTTATATGAACATTTGAATATTTTTATGAACACATGAATGTTTATATATAATTTGAGACGCAATAACATAAAAAAGGTTTTGGACAGTACCCATCAACGTTAAAGTGGTGGCATACATCATAGGGGAAACAAGTCATTTTTAAAGGCCCACTATGCAACATTTTTCATTTAATTAATTCGTTTCACACTGTTTAGGATGCTAAAATGAGTCATCACACGGCGAAAGAACGGTGTAGAATGCGCCACCGTGGCCTATAGCAGTAGATACAGCGCTTGCAATGTTCAGCAGCGCGGACTGCCTCCAATAGAATGCAGTGCAATACAGTGCAATACAGCGGACTTTAGAGGGAGCTCGTGAGAGAAAAACAGAACGTTGCTTAGCCCTTCTTTGAATGCGTGAAACAATAGCAACTCTGCCTACTTATGTTTTTGCAACTTAAATGATATAATTGACTTAAAGGTCTCATTCCATCGTATTTTCATTAATTTTGTGGTGGTCTCTTGTCTAAAATAATGTCATGAGAGTTGGTTTCGACAAAAAAATATGCTGTGGTTGTCTTGTTTCAAGCTATTTTAGTTAGGTGAAAACGAGAGCAGGGATAGCTCGAGAGGATTCTTATGAATATTAATGATATGCAAATGTATCGCCTCTGATTGGCTAACAACGCTCCCTCTAGTGGGTCTGTCTGCAGGCAGCCTAACGTTTCTTGAGGGCGGGTCAACTGCATAGCTAAGGTTCAAATTGACGTACATTTGTACGGCTTTTCCGATTCGCTCGTTTTTCCAGGCAGTTTTCTATCACAGGCAAATACAGACTACAGGGGTAGGAGAGAATTTTGAAGTTGAGCATAGAAGTACAACTTGGGCTGACCTATGGTACTGCAGAAACATCAAGTCTTAAACGGTTTATTTTGGAAGGAGACTTTTAAAATTATCACTGAGACCACAATTACTGAGATCAAAAATTAGGCTACAAACATTAATGGGTCAAAATCGAATTGGAATCATTTTACAATTGTCTGCATTAGGGATGTAAAAAAATGAAAATATCTTTAACCGGTTACCACGCCACATAAACCGGATGAAAACCGGTTAGTATGTCTATTTTTTGTGTGAATAAAACGCCTCATACATGGCCTAGGTGTAGCCAAACGACAATTCAACAGATTTCATTACACTATCGCTATCACTTCCTTAATAACCTCTGCGTCAGTAGCCTGTTGTTGTGGGAATCCATGCTGCGTTGAGGGAGGTATTTGTAACTTTTTGCTGCGCTGTAAATGCCTGAACCAGGATCTTGCAGTTCTGTGTATATCCATCTGTCAGCGCTTCAATTAAATTAAACTAAATTCAATTTTATTTGTATAGCGCATTTTACAAAAGACAGGTCTCGTTGCGCTTAACAAAGAGCCTTCCAAATAATTCTTTGCAAGGATACAGGATGAGATGTAGGATGTTCATAAATTCAGGTAGGCTGAATGCAGACCTTTCCTTCCACTCTTCTTTGTACATCCTACATTCGCTAACAACTTTTCTTTTCGTCGCTTTGGACAGTGTCATTTTTGCTTCGCTAGCTAAGAATCTTCACACCTCCAAACAGAAACAACATAAGGATGTCATGCGAGAATTAGCAACTTTACTAATGCATAGCCAAATCATTAGCTATTCAGGTTGCTAGGCCTATCTGTTGAATGACGGATGACACGAGCTGCAGCAGTCATCTGAATCTACTTGTCTACAGCTATTGCCGTCCTGATTTCTGAATAGTGATTGCTATAGAGATTGATTACATAGCGATTACCCCCACCTGAAGGTCTGCATTGAGATTGCATTGAAGGTGGGGCGCTTCTGTTGAACATTGCAAGTGCGGTTCCTATCGCTGTAGGTGCTGTAGGCTCTTTCTAAACCATTCTTTCGTCTTGTAATGACTCATGTTATCACCCTAAACAGTATTAAATTGATTAATTAACTGAAAAAAAGTTGCCTAGTGGGTCTTTAACAGTCTGACGGTCTATTGACATGAACAATTTGTGCATGTATTTCTTGTATGGTCTAGGGCGAGGATACCACTTGCAGTCTGGAGAGTGTGCCTTCTACCAGTGACCTCCCAACATGTGCACCTCAGGTAACATGGAGACTGCCTGTTTTGGAAATTGTATTGTGAAGCGGAAGTTGACGTTTGTTTGGCAGCCTTCAATTTGATTCAGTTTTTGACATTTTTGTCAAGCAATAATTTCCTTGTAGCTATTTCCTCTTCCGTTTGCATTCTCTAATCACCCTCATGTTTCCCTCTGGGATTAGTTAAGGATCACATTTCTGTCATTAAGTTGAACAATGTGGTAACACTTTCTATGAAGGTTGTATTTATAATGCCCTATGAATGCATTCATAATATTTTATAATGCGTCTGTAAAGCATTGTAATGCTCATTATGACCATCTATATGAATTCACAACTCATCATAACCAACGTTATAATGCATTATGATAACTAATTATGAATGATTATAATTGAAATATGAATAATGCATTATAAATATATCAATGTCTGCCTATTCACTTGTCAAGTTTTATAATGCAGCATAACTTCTTTGCTCTTCTAAATCCATATAGTGATGCTGAATGATGGGAATGTTCCACATATGTATGACTCATAGCTCATTTGTACTACTTTACCTAAAGCTGACAATTAACACCTATGATATTACCATAGTGCTTTATAATATTGTGCACATGGGGTAAAGATGCCAGGCTCTGTTCATTGTACCTTTAATTACTCCTGGTACTTATATCTGTTTATAATAGTGTCATGTTTTTGTCACTTTACTTAAAGCCGGCAAATAACACTTATGGCAGACATTGATATATTTATAATGCATTATTCATATTTCAATTATAATCATGCATAATTAGTTATCATAATGCATTATAACGTTGGTTATGATGAGTTGTGAATTGATATAGATGGTTATAATGAGCATTACAATGCTTTACAGACGCATTATAAAATATTATAAATGCATTTATAGGATATTATAAATACAACCTTCATAGAAAGTGTTACCAACAATGTTTATCAAACAATGTTTATTACATACTTGTAGGCCATGGAGTTGGTGCAGCATCACTCTGAAGTCTAGTCTTAAAGGATCTAGGTTTAAGAACGATTGTCTTGAAAACAAGCCTACATCAAAGGCTAGGTCCACATTAACAGCTCTGATACTTAGACTTCATTTCAAATTGCTTTTTTTGGAGAGACTGTTATTTTAACACAACTTCAAGCGCTAAATACAAACTATTGGTAATTAGCTAGTTGACCACTAATTTGAATTTGAATGAACATGCATCTTGTATTGTATCATGCTTGGAGAGAGAGAGAAAATGTGATGCTAGAACAATTCTGGGTGTACAATTTCTTACCTTTTGTCTTTCAGTATATTTGGTCTTTTCCACTTAGTTCACACAGCTGATATTTTATTTGACAAAAGCTTGCAACTTACTGTGCTGTTTAAGCTGAGTCTGTGTCAAGCCTTTTTTGAATTCTATTAGTTGGTCCCCAAAATTGATGCTTTATCTGACACCGGTTTGGTGCTAACTGTTCTCTTAAAGCTAAGTGTTTGTCAGACTGCTTCACAATCTTTCATTCGGTCCTTATAGTGATGTGTGTTGGACTTTTTCAGTCGGTCCCCACAGTTGATGTTTTATTCTGCCTTAGCTTGGTATACATTGAAGTTGAGTGTGTCTGTGTGTAAGTTTTAAGGATTCTTTTCAGTGAGTCCCCACAACTAATGTTTTATCCTTTCTCAACTTGCTTCTAATTATCATATTGAAGTTGTGTGTGTGTATAGGGCCCTCACTGAGTTTTGCACCCGGTTGCTGGAACAAGCTATTCTGGACATTCCATGGGAGTATGGCAGAGATTGTTTATCTCTGAGCATTACTTAGCTAGTCTAAGTAAAGTTATCTATGCGTACAGTTTGTAGCATACAATTTCTTCCCTTTCTGCTTTCAGTATATTTGGGGCCAGATGTACGTAGATTTGCGAACGTAACGTTATTGGCGCCATGGCCAACCCGCAGAAAGCGCACGCTATGACACTGCAGCATGCGTCCGATTTACTAAACCTGAAATGCATCGGGTAATCAGCGCCTATCTCCGCCCCCTGACATAAATTGCGAGCATTTACAAAGCGCAATGGATTTGGCCTCTTCAATAGCTCCTATGCAATCAATAGCTCCTATGACGTTCGGAAAGTTGGCGATATTAATGGAATCCTGAGTGATGTGTGTTAAGTCGGCATTAGTTGTGGAGAAATGTATGTATTGACTAGTTCACTGTAGCAGAGCGTTGAGTACTTGTGTTATAATGAGGCTTAGTGCAGACTGCGATATTCCCACTGATGATGCTATGATTGCTTAAAATGATCCTGATGCCAATATCTGTTAAGTAGCGGAGTTTAAGAACTACTTTAATGGAACGTGAACCTTGATTCGGAGATTCAATGTCATCTTTGATTTCATCTAGTAACTCCAATATCGCATAGCTGTAACACTGGCTGTAACGCTTAATGATTTCGTGTTCACTCAACTGAAAAATTGTGATCCATGTGGCAAAAATTCGTGAAGTTTGTCTCCTTAGCCTATGTCTTAGTCTTGCTTGAATTGCTGCTGCCATTTGACCAGGAGACATATGCGACGAAACCCGCTTCCTAGTTTACACCTTCTGTCAAAAGACGAAGAATTACCACCGCAAAATAGAGCCGCGCTTTCACTAGCAGATTTTGCACTTACTGCGGAATACATAATTAGGCGCACTTAACGCTTCCCCTCTCATCTTTTTATGGGAAACTCCCAGTTTCCTCTTGATCCTCCCAGAATGCATATGCATGACAGGGAAAAGTGCAATTTGCCATTTTCAGTTAACGCGGCAGGCAGTTTGCGCTTTCACCTCAGTGTGACCTGTTTGGACATACCTTGCCATGTTTTTACATGCAATTTGCGAAGCAAATACGCCTGAAGTGGGCGCAAAAGCGTTAGTACATCTGGCCCTTGGTCTTTTCTTCCACTTAGTTTAGGCAACTGATTTTTTTATTTGACGAAAGCTTGCAACTTACTATACTGTTGGAGCTGAGTCTATGCCTTTTTTGTATTCTATTAGTTGGTCCCCAAAACTGATGTTTTAGGTAAGTTAGGTAGGTTTAAGTAGGTTAGGTAGGTTAGGTAGGTTTAAGTAGGTTAGGTAAGTAAAGCTAAGTGTTTGTCAGACTGCTTCACAACTTTTAATTCGGTCCTCACGGTGATGTGTGTTGGACTTTTTCAGTCAGTCCTCACAGTTGATGTTTTATGGTGCCTCAACTTTTAGTGTTTTGCAGCAGCTAACTGTATTCCGAGCCTTTTTAAATTCCTTTGCATGGTCATTGTTCATTTGGCAGTCTTTGATTTTATTTTGTTTTTGACATATGTGTCTGCAGAAAATTATTGACAAATGTCAAAAACTAAATCAAATCAAAGAACGCCAAATGAACAGAAACTTCTGCAAATCTGAAGTGCAAGGTGTAAGCATTGAGAAGTTTTGTTAACAATCTGACTGTCTATTGACCTGAACTATTTGTGCATGTTTTTCTTGTATGGTCTAGGATGACGATGCCACTTGCAGTCTGGAAAGTGTGCCTTCTACCAGTGACATCCCAACATGTGCACCTCAGGTAACGTAGAGACTGCCTGTTTTGGAAGTTGTATTGTGAAGCGGAAGTTGACATTCGTTTGGCAGCCTTCAATTTTATTTAGTTTTTGACATTTTTGTAAAGCAATAATTTCCTTGTAGCTATTTCCTCTTCTGTTTGCATTCTCTAATCACCAAGATGTTTCCCTCTGGGATTATCCCAGGATCACATTTCTGTCATTAAATCAAACTATGTTTATCAAACAATGTTTAATATTACATACTGTTAGGCCACGGAGTTTGTGCAGCGTCACCCCAAAATTTATCTCTAACTTTGAAATTTAAGGCATGACGACAGAAAGAAAAATTATATGATCTCTGTGGCAACAAACACAACAAAACTGGGACAGGGTAGCCGTGGGGTCTTGAAAGTCTTAAAAAGGGCTTAAATTTCATGTTCCTAAATTAAGACCTTAAAAATTCTAAATTTCATTGCTCAAGTCTTAATGTTTTTAATGAAGGTCTTAAATTTCATTATTATGAAATGGGGAGAAAAACATTTACTGGACAGCGCATCTGGTAGGCTACAGTCTGGTAGGCCTTTCGTCATATTTAGGATTTCGCGCCAAATGCCATGAATCAACATAATCTGTTGAGTGGAGACCAGCGACAAACATCTCTGGTGGAGATAGGCCTACACAACAACATGAGCAAGGGCCAATCCCATTTCTAATTTCTACCCCTACCCCTTCCCCTACCCCTTCCCCCTGCCCCTTGAAGCAGAGCAACAAGGGGTAGGGTTTGAAAGTCAACCCCTACGAATTGGGACACCCCTTCAACAATCGCATACATCATCAGTACTCTCCGGCAGCTATTACGTTGGCAACACTTTTTTAGTGCGTACGCTCGCAATTCGTTCACAACTCAATGCTCCAACCGATCCCTCGAGTCACAAATAACGTTGCACTACTCATTGTATTAGTGATTTTTTTCGTGTGCATTTTATGGAGAAAAGGACCATTACACATTGGAATAACGTTAAACTTAAGACAATACAACGGTTATCAAACATTTTATACCATCACTAGTGGAGAAAATACTAACATTTGTGAACTTTTCTGGAGATTCGCAAGGCATTCTGGGAATTTTGTCATACCCCTCCGTTTGGAGTGTGCCTCTGAAAAATCTCCGTTTGGAGGGGTATATAGCCCTACCACTTACCCCTACCCCTCTGTCTTAACGGAAATTGGTACACCCCTACCCCTACACGTGAACGCGCAAAACGGAGGGGTAGGGGAAAGGGGTAGAGCGAAGGGGTGAAATGGGATTGGGCCCAAGTGTATCTACAGTGACTGGCTGAGGCGGTTCCGGAAACCCCGATACTGTATGTCTGTCTGAAGATATTCAAGCAATGGGTCATCTAGGATTGGCGTCGTACATGAAATGAAAAAAACACTAAGCATCTACCAGTCACCACCAGACACCCGCAATCATCTTATCAGGAAGAAACGTTACTATGGTATGCGTTTGATAAAAAAATTCTATAGACTTCCAGTTACCAAATTGACAATTTGACAGAGAAACAGGGCTTTGCCTCAAAACTTCTGTTAAATGCAGTTTGAATATTATAAAACATAAAGATATGCTATTTAAATGAATAGGCCTATTATTAGCCATCCCTTATGCATGGTGAAATTGTCAATCTCTCAGCAAGGCTTTTATTCATCATCTTGGCTCCTATAAACTTGTGTAACGGTTAGGCCTTTTTCCATTGTGAACTCTGAGGTCGTAACTTCTTCAGTTGTATTCTGCTCATTCATCTTCAATCCCATACTAGATATGTTTGCTCAATAATGTTAACACATGCATAAATAGGCTACTTAACTTTTAGTAAGCCTACACGTTTTAACTAGAATGTTGATCCTACCGCACTTGGAAGTTCATGATGACTCATACACTGCCTTCTGGTGGACAGAAGGTATAGGCTAGGCCTACAACTTTCGTTTGAGGCCAGTGTTTGACTGAAGGCGGTCACGTTGGAAAAATCGGAGCTGTGTTTTAGGGTCGAACCAATGATAACCTAAACATAATTTTTTAATCATTATTTATTAATCATTAATCATTATTAATTTTCTCCTATTAAAAAATAAATAAAAGGTAAACCAGTCATTGTAATAAGCTGCTACTGGTAATCATTTGTGTAAATATAGGTCCAACAGAAAAATAATTTAGTCACTGTACAGGCATATGCAAAAGCATTAGCCTACAGTTGTAATGTATACTCAGCAATTACTTGTTTATGTGTAGTAATTTATAACTGGCATACCGCAGGGTGGACAGGGATACCCAAAGGGCCGAAAAATGCCCAGGTCTGCTCTAATCTTACCTTTGAGACTTCAATCAAACAAGTCTCAAATCAATCAATATTTTGCTTTTTTTGTCACGTCATTGAAATTTTACCATTTGTTAGAAATAGTCATTATTGGGATTTGATCCGGTGTTTTCATAATGAGCGTGCGGAAGGTCTTAATTTTCATGTAAATGGTCTTAAAAAGGTCTTAAAAAAAGTCTTAAATTTCGTGTGATCAAACCTGGGGAAACCCTGTGGGACACAACCTGTAACTTGAAGCCTTCTGGCTAAACTGCAAACTGGCTGTCTAGTGCGATCTGCAGTTTGCTTGTGTAACAACCTGTATAATGTCGTTGCTTACACAACATTAAAGCTAAATATTGAGCTGGGCTAGTCTTAAATGTTCTAAAACCTTGAACCTTTGTCTTGAAAACAAGCCTACATCAAAGGCTAGGTCCACATTAACAGCTCTGATGCTTGGACCTCATTTCGAATAGCTTTTTTTGGCAACTCTGTTACTTACTTTAACACAACTTCTAGAGAAAATGTGATGCTGGAGCAATGCGTGCGATGCGAGCAAGATGTGTCTGACAGTGTGACACATATTGTTTACTTCGACTACCTAAATAATGCTCAGAGATAAAGTTATGTCTGTGTACAGTTTGTAGCAAACAAATTCATCCCTTTTGTCTTTCAGTATTTCGTCTTTTCTTCCACTCAGTTCACGCAACTGATATTTTATATGACAACAGCTTGCAACTTACTATGCTGTTGAAGCTGAGTCTATGCTGAACCTGTTTTGAATTCTATTAGTTGGTTCCCAAAACTGATGTTTTATCTGACACTGGTTTAGTGCTAACTGTTCTCTTAAAGCTAAGTGTTTGTCAGACTGCTTCACAATCTTTCATTCGGTCCTCATAGTGATGTGTGTTGGACTTTTTCAGTCGGTCCCCACAGTTGATGTTTTATTCTGCCTCAGCTTGGTATGCATTGAAGTTGAGTGTGTCTGTGTGTGAGTTTTAAGGATTCTTTTCAATGAGTCCCCACAACCAATGTTTTATCCTTTCTCAACTTGCTTCTAATTATCATATTGAAGTTGTGTGTCTGTGTGTGTATAGGGCCCTCATTGAGTTTTGCACCCGGTCCCCATAACTCATGTTTAATTCTATATGCAGATGCAAATCAGAAGTGCAATTGTAAGTGTTTAGACGTTTTGTTCAATCTGACTGTCTATTGACGTGAACAATTTGTGTATGTTTTGCTTGTATGGTCTAGGACAAGGATGCCACTTGCAGCCTGGAAATTGTGCCTTCTACCAGTGACCTCTCAACATGTGCACCTCAGGTAACGTAGAGACTGCCTGTTTTGGAAATTGTATTGTGAAGCAGAAGTTGACATTCGTTTTGCAGCCTTCGATTTTAGTTTTTGACAGATTTGTCAAGCAATAACTTCCTTGTAGCTGTTTCCTCATGCGCATGGCATCAATTGTTGCCTGTATATAATATATTTTTTTCTTTCCTGGATTGGGAATAGGAAAAAGATGTAGTGAGGTGCCCTTGTAAAGACTTGAAGTCAAGTTTCAGAGTTGACATATGCCATGCATGCTTTCTAACCTGGCAACCACCTGTATGAAACGATAGATCGGGATATTAATACAGATGAGCAATGATTTCAGCTTATTCAAACTGGTTAATAGTTAGGACATCCTAACTATTAGGACATGTTGACTTGGCGGCTGTATGAGACTTTTACAATGGAAAGAGTGTGGTTATTGTTTGATATTCTTTGCTCTGCGTTGTCCATGTTCACGACAGTTAAGAGTGCACAGAAGGGTTTCTTTTGCCAACTGAGAGCTTCTGGGCCATTTTCAGACTGTGCGTATGTTTGAGATTGCTGAATAGATTTGTTGTGTTGCCAAGAGGAGCAGATGGTAGCAAATCACCTTATATGCTGCTGCTTCTGAAATGTTTCCTGACATAACTTTTTTGTTATAACCTTTTTTGTCAACCAATCAACTCTGTCCTCCCACTTTTGAAAAGCCTACCAAACACACCTCCTTCCCACTTAAGCTGAGTGTGTTTTCAGCAGGGCTGTGTAGAAGGGAATGTATTGCGCAGGCGCGACTCCTATCAGAAATTGTATACGGAAAGTTGTTTTGATTTGATATGAGTTTTGAGATTCTTTGACACAAAAAGCGATATTGTGATCAAGTTTGAAGAGGTAGGGCTGTGCAATGAATTGAATTTTGAAGTCCATGTGGAGTGCATGCAGGGTTTTTTCTTCATTCTTATGATCTAATGTTTGTGTGTATAATAATGTAGACATGTTTGATTTAGGCAATGAAGACAACTACTAAAATACTAAAAGATTCTTTTGTTACATAGGACAATGAAAATGTATTTAAGTCATCAAGTCCAGGCCACTCGGAATCATCTAATGAGGACGATGCTGATGTACCAAAGCTGCAAAGAACCAAAAGCTTGTTTGTGAGTACTTTACTGTACAGTATACAGTACCCAAAGAGTGACGCTGTCTAACATGAATACAATACAAATGTTTTGATCATTGTGCTAATGACATATAATCGCATGTGTTCTTTTCAGATGAGGTCAACTATTCCATCATATGAGGAATGGTGTGAATCTTCTCTGGAAAGTGATGAAGAGTATGTTCCTGATTCCTATGATGGAAGTTGCGATGATTCTTCTGATTGTCCTTCCTTGAGCAGCAAACCTTCACCCAGAAAATATAAGAACACCAATTCAGACAAAGTACACTCCCCAGACAGTACTACTACTTGGCCTGTACCAGCACCAGAAAATTGCTATTCGGAAGAAAATGGTGAGGAAGAAAAGTCTGACGAAGACCAGGATTTGATGTTGGCAAGCAAACCTTCTTTGGTTGTTCCAGTGGCTAAAAAGAATAGTGATGGTTCCAGAAAATATGATAAGAAACAGTATTGTCTCTTTCGCTTTAAACCTTTCATGAAAATAGCAAGGCACCTTGAAAGAGCACATGCTAATCAGAAAGATGTAGCTTATGCAATACAGTTCCCAAAAGGATCAAGAGAAAGGAGGATCCACTTGGAATCACTCAGGAATAAAGGCAATTATCTTCATAACACTGAAGTGATGAAATCTGGGAAGGGAGAACTAGTACCTCGGAAGAGACCGTCCAAAAAGTCAGGTCACACAGATTTCATGCATTGTCTTTACTGCAATGGTCTCTTCTTAAGAAAGGTGTTGTGGCGACATGTAAAAACCTGTCGACTGCATCCCACAGATCAGCCTACCAAACCTGGAAAGACCAGGGTTCAGTCTCTCTGTGCCTATATAGAGCCAAATCCTTCACACATATCCAAAAAACTATGGCAGCTACTTAGTGACATGTCACAAGATGGAATCACACATACAGTTAAGAATGACCCTTTTGTTTTGCAACTAGGACAACATCTTCTCAACAAGTGTGGTTCTAATAGAAAGAGACATGAATATATCAGGCAGAAAATGCGAGAACTTGGTCGCCTTCTAGTAAGTGCTCGAGAGATTGCCCCAGTTAAGGAAATGAAGGAACTAATAGATGCCAAAAAGTATCTGACACTTGTTAAGGCTGTCAAAAAAACATGTGGTTACAAAAGTGACAAAGAACAATTTAAAATTGGATCCCTTGCCCTCAAACTTGGACATAGTCTAACAAAGCTTGGCAAACTGATGGAAAGCAATGCCAGAATGGCAGGAGATGACGAAACGCTTCAGAGCCACTAACTGTCAGCAAGTACATGCAGCCAGATGGAATGACTTTATATCCGCCACAGCACTTCGGAATATCAACGAGGCCAAATGGAATACTCCATTGATTCTCCCGTTCACAGAGGATATACAGGCTCTTCATTCTTACTTGGACAGAATGACTTCAGAATACGTGGAACACCTAGCCAGAGAGCTCTCAGCTGAAGACTGGTCGCATCTGGCAAAGCTTTGTCTTGCAGAGGTTATTCTTTTCAACAGGAGAAGGGAAGGTGAGGTTTCTTCTATGCCACTCTCTGCCTTTCTTTCACGGGATACATCATCACCACATGAAGACATAGATTGGGCACTATCAGAAACTGAGAAGAAATTATGCCGACATTTTACGAGGATTGAAACCAGAGGAAAAAAGGGGCGTAAAGTACCCATCCTTTTAACACCGAAGATGGTTGATGCACTTGAGTTACTTGTCAAAACAAGACAGGAGTGTGGTGTTCTACCGGAAAACCCTTATTTGTTCGCGATGCCAGCCTCAATGTTCCATCAGCGTGGTACCTGCATTGGTATTTTTGCAAAAGCTTGTGGGGCTAAGAATCCTGATGCTATTTCCTCCACAAAGTTGAGGAAACATGCAGCAACATTGTCCACAGTCCTAAATATGAATGAAAATGAAATGGACCAGCTAGCTAACTTTCTTGGCCATGACCTGTATGTCCACCGCCAATATTATCGTTTACCGGAGGGCACATTACAGCTTGCAAAGATTAGCAAAGTGCTGATGTCATTAGAACAAGGAAGACTAGCGGACTTTAAGGGCAAAAATCTTGATGAGATGGAAATAGATCCAAATGGTATGTAAGTGTTGTAATATCCATGCAATGACTTGGGTGTAACTGAACTTTTTTTTGTGCAGAATGTCTAAATAAACAATATTTATTTTGCCCTCTTTTGTAAAAAAGAGGAAATTCAGATGCCCTGTGATAAGGACATGGACGATGGAATGGAAAAGGATATGGAGGATGAAATGGAAGATGATATGGAGTCACAGCCGATTCGTATGTAAAGTTTTGTCTTGCATTGTAAAACGGTACGCCACACACTAGGTGGTGATTATTGTTGTTGCTATTTTAGTAGAGGATATGCATTTGGATCGCAATGAAATCTTGAACAGCAACAAGGAGAGACCTGGAACATCACAATCAGCAGGTATATGATGAAATTTTTAATTTAATGTTATTTATACAACTTATTATACAAAGCTCATATCTTGTAGTGTCTTGCAGAGAGAACCCATGAGCTATAGGGGCAAAGAAAAAACTCACTATTTTACATCTAGTAGGAAACCTTGGCTAGATCACAGCTCAGAGGGGTTAATCCAATTGCAAAAATGTGCAGTTTCTCAGATGGCAATTCCAAAATGTATGGTGTTAATATGGCATTATAATAGTCCCATAGTAATCCCAAGGAATAGTCCCACATCATTAAGAGCAGTCAAGCCATAGTTAGGTATATGGTCAAAGGTCCTGGGCAGTGTAGTAGCAGCCTGGCTGCTAGAGTCCAGGGTGAGATATTATAGGGAAATTATAGGGGAGAAATTCTAGAATCTTCTAGTGCCATAAAGGAGTCAACTGCCCAGGGTCATCGAGGGCAATTTTACAGCCTCTCAGATGGTGATTAGCCCATGGTATTAATTAGGTAATTACTGAGGATAACCATAGACCCAAGATGTAGCTACACAACATAAAAATGCATGGTGTTAATATACCATCATATTAGTCCCATAATAATCCCAGGAAATAGTCCCATATTAATAAGAGCAGTCAAGCCATAAGGCCAACTGAAAGCTGGGTCAATCATGTCAGGGTCGTCCATGGAGATGGAGGCAGTCCACCCAGGACGTTAGAAACGCAGAATCAGGTGGTGGGAGGGAGGGATGACTCTCTGCAGGGTGGTAGTGGCATGGTCCGTGGAGTGGGTTGCAGACCATCTAGGAGGTTAGTGACGCAGGATCAGGCAGCGGGAGGTAGGGGTGGTATCCCAAGGTATACCCCAAGATTTTGTTTTAAATGAGAGTGAAAGGCCACCAAGTAAATTCTGATAATCCCTAAATATTCAACACTGAACCATACTATCATCATGACTTCATTTTTGTAGTGTAAGCATAATAAAAGGCAGTGTAAAGGTACTCCATCATGGTACATCATTTGTTGCCACAAAGGCTTGTCAACGTCATTATACTCTGAAAAGCTGCTAAAGTTAGGCTTCTGCATGCTTTTAGCATATTTTAATTTGTTTTATAGTACACTGCTCTGTTCATCAATACAACCCCTTGTCAGATCCTTGTGATTCATAGTATTTGTCATTTTTTTGTAGATGATATTAATTTGTGTCGAAAGAAGACCTTGGACACAGACAAGCGAGAAAAAGGACCACAACGAATAGGTACATAAAGAAAACATCATGTTTAAATAGATGGTTTAAATAGTCATCTCACCTTTAAAGCAGAATTGCAGCATGAAATGAAACTGGGGTATATTGTATCTTAACAAATTTGTGTTTGTTGGGGAGCAAAACTACAAAGTCAAAAGTCAAAGTCAGTTTTATTTGTCAATTTCTTGTTCCTTTATATGTGCTTGACATACAAAGGAATCGAAATTACGTTTCACACTTGTCCCATGGTTCACCAACTATCCTTTCAGCTGTTCTCACAATACGTTGTAGAGCTTTTCTGTTGTAGTCAGTGCAGCTACCGTCCCACACAGTGATGCAGCTGGAAAGGATGCTTTCAATGGTTCCTCTGTAGAATGTGGTCAGGATGTGTGGTGGGGCACTTGCCCGCTTGAGTTTGCGCAGGAAGTAGTGGCGCTGTTGTGCTTTCTTGGCCAGTGATATGGTGTTGGTAGTCCAGGAGAGGTCCTCACTGATGTGCTCCCTCAAGAACTTGGTGCTGCTCACCCTCTCTACCGCAGCACCGTTGATGGTCAGTGGGTGGTGAGAGGTGTGGCCTCTCTGGTAGTTGACACTAACATCCTTGGTCTTGCTAACATTCAGCACGCGGTTGCTGTTTCTGCACCATGTGGTCAGAAGCTCAACCTCTTTCCTGTAGTGTGTCTCATCGCCAACAATCTGTTGCATTTTTCAACTGATGTTTCCATATGTAGTTTTTCTTCCTAACCAAATGTTAGTTCTCCTTTAATGTAACTAAAAGGTAGCCACCAATAATTTGTGGTTGTAGCTTATTAGCCAAACAGATAGTTTCCACTGCAAGATATTAATGGCATAGTATAGTATACAAGGCGTTATATGATTAGCTTGTGAAATATAACCTCAGACTTGTGTTTTGTTTGGCTATAACAGGACCGAGAGCTACAAAGAAGAAGTGGGAGAAATGTGAGGTCGAGGCTGTTCAAAAACATCTGGGAGTCTTCATTCGATCCTTACGTGTCCCAGGAAAAGATGATTGTGTAAAATGCCTACAAGCGGAACCAAATGCTCTGAAAAACCGTGACTGACGGGCCTTGAAATACTTTGTATACAACAAAATCGCATCACTTAAAAGAAATCTTTAGTTTTTGTTTAAAGATTTGAGAATCTTTTCCCTCTGTCTTGTGTGGATGCAGGTAAGAATAACCTTTTTTTTAATACATTTTTTTTTCTTTATTGAGGTTGTTTTTTTTTCTAAGGACCTACACTTTCATATTCACAGAAGAAGGGTATTTGGCACACTGCCTGTTGTCTTCATTTTGGTTTTAAACAAACTGCTTTCTATTTTTAATTTTTTAAAGGAAAATATTTTTTTTTTCATTCTCAACCATGTTTTCATTTAACCTAAACTAATTGATAAATACTGCTCTCATCTTAGTATGTGCACCAAAATGTTCTGTGGCACTGCATTACTTGGCTAACACCGTTCATTGATTAGTATCCAAACAGGGCTGAAGTTAGAAGTGACTAAACATCTCCATGTTTTCCCTATTTAAATATGGTTGCATGAAATATTACCTGACTAAGCATGGTGATAAAACAAAATGTTTTTTATCTAAGAAAATCAAAACAATAACAATACTGAGTGATGATGGAGCACTTGGGAGCCCTTTGCCATTCACTTAGTAACATCATCACTTCAAGAAGTTAGACGGAGAGAGGATTTTTCAAGAGTAATGAGTGTCACTTTCATATCCAATATCATTACTCTTGAAAAATCTTCTCTCCGTCTAACTTCTTGAAGTGATGATGTTACTAAGTGAATGGCAAAGGGCTCCCAAGTGCTCCATCATCACTCAGTATTGTTATTGTTTTGATTTTCTTAGATAAAAAACATTTTGTTTTATCGCCATGCTTAGTCAGGTAATATTTCATGCAACCATATTTAAATAGGGAAAACATGGAGATGTTTAGTAATTTCTCACTTCATCCATGTTTGAATTCTAATAAAAACGTGTTAAAATGTTCAAAAGGGAAAAAGATAATTGAATATGGAAAACCTTTGCTTTGTACTATACCTCTACCTCATGGAACTATACATCTGCATTTTTGTCATACATTTAAGCAGCATTGAGTATAAAGTGTG
>JAGFZM010003356.1:0-2500 GCA_017657215.1 Limnothrissa miodon
TCTCTCTCTCTCTCTCTCTCTCTCTCTCTCTCTCTCTCTCTCTCTCTATGGACCGCTGAGGCTGGGAAAACAGCAGCCACCTCTCAGACAGACATTAGACAACAAGGAATGGAGAGAGGGAGAGAGAGAGAGTGAAGGGACAGAGAGAATGGAGAGACAGAGAGAGGGGAGAGAGGAGGAACAGGGATCTGTGTGCCTCTTGCCCAGATGATGAGAGAGAAACAGAGAATGGCAGAGAGAAAGAGAAAGAGAGAAAGACGATGGGATGGTGTTATGATAGCGTGTGACAGTGCAGATGATAGGAAGCCAGAGAGATGCTGTGGGAGGAGAGGCAGAGAGAGGGAGAGAATGAGGGAGAGAGAGAGATGCTAGAAGAGAAGAGACAGAGTGAGGGAGAGAAAGAGAGAACGAGAGAGAGAGAGTATATCATGATAGTTTGTGGCAGTCCTTTGGGCAGCAACAGTGTGATGCCTGTCCCTACTGACACACCGGCTGCACTTATGAGAGATGAACTAACTTACTTCCTTACTGTAGAGAGACGGGTGGGTTCCCTGACTCTGCTCCGGCTGTGTAAAGTGCAGAGCCCAAGCTGTGTGGATATGCCCAGCAGTCTGCTTCTGGGCTTAAGGTTCAACACGTCCGCAGCATAAATCTGCACTGTTGTTGGTTTTTTTCTGTGTGTGCGTTGTGGTTGTTAATGTCAGATGCCTCCCAGAGGGGTTTTGTTGGACGAGCCATCCCAAACCCCTCTGACACACACACACACACACACACACATATACACAGCGAGCTGTGCCCATAACGCTGCGGTCGCTTTGGTCCTGTTTGACACCTCAGCAAAACACGCTCCTGCTGTACCGTGGCTGCAGCCAGAGAGCATATTTTATCATTAGCCGTGGACGCTGAGAGAGAGCTGCCTGCTGGATATACTGGCACTGGGTCACCCGCCCTGGTGCCACCGTTTGGTCTTCCTGCTGTTTGGCATGTCCCCACAGGGACGGGGACAGAGACAGAGGACTACAGGGTTGCTGCAGTAGATAGATAGATAGATAGATAGATGAAGTACTGTAGTTTGTAGGGTAGATAGATAGATAGATAGATAGATAGGTAGGTTGATAGATAAATGAGAGATAGATACTGTAGATAGATAGATGGAATTATAGATCAGTACTATAGTTTGTAGGGTAGACATAGTTGGAGTGTGTGTGTAAGCCGTGGTGTTGGGCCAATGCCGTTTAGGTGTTAGGCTGTGGAATCTCCAGGTGATGTCAGATCAGTCAAGTGTGGATCAGCCTCTTGTCTTGTAGCCCCCCCACCCCTATGAGCACACACACACACACACACACACACCCACGCACCCACACTAACACCCACCACACCCTTGCTGGGTGTCTGGCCTGTCATGGGCCCTTATCCTCGACGGAGCTGGAGAGTGGCCCAGGGCTGTGGCCCAGCATTAGCTGCCTGTTTGAGCCCATTGTCTGCTCACATTCTCCACAGTCATCCGTCACCTCACACTCTACCGCTCAATGTCTGCCCCGCTCTCTCCCTCTCTCTTTCTGTCTCTCTTTCACTCTCTCTCTCTCTCTCTACAGTTCCCTTTGTCTGTTTTTCTGTCTCTCTTTCTCTCTCCCTCTCTTTTTCTCTCTCTCTGTCTCTTTCTCTCTCTCTTTCACTCTCTCTCTCTCTACAGTTCTCTTTGTCTGTCTTTCTGTCTCTCTTTCTCTCTATTTCTCTCTCTCTCTCTCTCTCATTCTTTCTCTGCCACACTCATGTGTGAGTGGAGAGTGATGGCTTTCCCTCTGTCTTTATTGTTGGTGGTTCACCCCACAGCTCAGCTTACACTATGTGGGGTGATGGGAACTGTGAATGTGTGTGTGTGTGTGTGTGTGTGTAGCTACTTTCTATTATTTTTGCTGCAATATTTGTATTCCTAGTAAAACACCTCAGTGATTTGCAGTGTGTGTGTGTGCACGCGCATGTGTGTGTGTGAGAGAGAGAGATAGAGAGAGAGTGCATGTGTGAGCGTGTGTGTTCTGTGTAGGAACGTTGCCCTTTGAAGTGAGCCGCCCCGTGACTCATCATTGTGTCACATTACAGCTCACAGATATGGCCGCCTCACTGCACTTGAGCACTTTCAACAGCAACTTCACCCTTCCTTCTCCTTTCTCTTTCTTTCTCTCTATTTCTTTCCCTATCTCTCTCTCTCTCTCTGCCCCCCTCTGTTGTTCTCCCCATAGATCCTTCCTTTTTCCTTTTCATCTCTCTCTCTTTCTCTCTTTTTTCATCCCTTCATCTCCTCTCTGTGCCCCTGTATAAAGATTTATTTTATCCCTTTTTGTCTTTTTTTTGCCTTTTTCATGAGGAGGCTTGCAGTGCTTCGTGAGTATGTGTATGTGTGTGTGTGCAGTTGCAGAGGTTTCAGGATATGGGCGAGTGTATTTGTTTGTGCATGTCACTGTTCTTGTGTGAGTGCGTTTGTGTGTGCATTTGTGAATAG
>JAGFZM010003356.1:7500-10000 GCA_017657215.1 Limnothrissa miodon
TCCCACTCTGTCCTTTCCTTCTTCACCTCCTTCTTTCTCTATCTCACTCTGTGTGTGTGTGTGTGTGTGTGTGTACATGTGTATGTCTGTCTACTTGTGCTCTACATGTGCTTGCATGTGTCTTATGTGTGTGTGCTTGCATGTGTCAGTGTGAGAGTGCGTGTGTGTGTGTGAGTGTCCCGGCATGTTCCCTGCGTCAGCCGCGGCCTGCTGCGTGAGTCACCGGCCGAGGTGACTCGGCAGGAGTGAGGAGAGGAGACCTCGTCACAGAAACAACAAGTCACTCGTCAGCGACTCAGTTCAGTTCATTCAGTGAGTGAGTGAGTGAGTAAGCAAAGAGCACAGAGCTGGCCACAGGAGCGCCTTCATCATGGAGGAGCTGCTGAGACATCTGCCTGATGCCAATCACACACGGAGAGAAGGAGGGAGGGAAAGAGGGATGGAGGGAGGGAGAGAGCTGGAGAGAGAAAGAGAGAGAAAAGAAGAAAAGACAGAGGGAGAGAATGAGTGAGAGAGAGAGAAAGAGAAGAAGATAAGAAGGAATGAGAGAACTAGAGAGAGAATGAGAGAGAAGAAGAAAAAAGAAGGAGGGATGGAGGAAGAGAACTGGTGAAAAAAAGAGAGAAGAAGAGAAGGAGAGAGGGTAGAAAGGACAGAGAGATCTGAGATTTATTCACCTGCTTAAAGGCCAATGACGGCCGTGAATATGTGAGAACATTTTATAAGCTGCAAATGAATACCATTCCCTTCTCCCTCTCTCTTTCTTCCCCCTTTTGTTCTTTTTTTCTTTCCAAGTATATTGTTTCATCTTTTGTGTTTGTTCAGATAAGACTTGACTTGACTTGAACCCGTGTCTGGGTCCTCCGATTATAGTATGGGTGCTATAACACACACACACACAACACACACACCACACACACACAGCTCCCCTTTTTTGTCCTGGTCTGTCTGCTGTCACCAGAGTAGAAAGCAGACCTGTTGAACACATGACAGAACTGGGTTGTGGAAACAACAGCGGGACACCATGGCTGAAACTGTAGACCAATGAACTGTAGACTCCCTGCTCTCATGTTACTGATCTGTGTGTGTGTGTGTGTGTGTGTCTTTCAGAAAGACAATCATCTTGGCAATCGTTTGTGTGTTTGTGTGAAGAGTAGACAGAAAATGAGAACAGTATATTGTGTCAGACGAAGAGAGAAAGTAAGTGTGTGTGTGTGTGCGTGCGCAAGAGAGCGAATACGTTTAAGCAGTCATTTGTTTGTCTGAAGAATAGACAGAAAGTGAGATTAGCACAGTGTGTGTGCGCGATTGTGAAAGTGTGTGTGTGTGTGTGAGAGAGAGAGAGAGAAAGAGAGAGAATATGTTTAAGCAAATATTTGTTTGTTTGTGTGAAAAATAGACAGAAAGTGAGATTAGCGGTGTGTGTGTGATTGTGAAAGTGTGTGTGTGTGTGTGTGTGTGTGTGTGTGTGTGTGTGTGTGTGAAAGAGACAGAGAGATACTATACACATTGTGTGTCCCCACTGGCATGGGAAGTCTGCTCTCCTTGTGTGTCACTGCCTCTGAGCCAGTTGTCACATCTGCATGGCTGTGAGCGAGAAGAGGCGGGCAGGCGGGTGCAGCGGGTGGGTGAGGTGAGGCTTGAGGGTGTGGGTGGGTGTTGGGTGGTGTTGGGGTGGAGAGGCAGAAGAGAGAGACAGAGCATTGGCAGTGCCCGTCAGGGGAGTTCGACCCAGGGTGCCCGCAGCCAGCCAGCCAGCCAGCCGACTGACCAGTTCAGCGACGGCAAGGGCCCAAGAGCAATACAGCCCAAAGCCTCTGCTTCATCCTTCCCACCCACCGTCCCTCGTGCACACACACACACACACACACACACACATCTTTATTTACTCTGTGGGGGGGTTGTCTGTATGCCTTATTGGTTTGTGTTCTACATGACGCTCCCAAATTACAGGACTTAGCAGTCCAGGGCAGCATTGCACAGACCATCCACCCTCCACCCTCCACCGTCATGAGTGCTGATGTTTCAGCCTCCCTGCCTTAGTTGCCCTCCCTCTGGGGCCTAAGCCAGGGCCGTCCTCAGTCCACCCTCCACCCTTTCTCTCTCTCTCTCTCTTTCTCTCTCTTTCTCTCTCTGTCTCTCTCTCTCTCCTCTCCCTCCTCTCTCTCTCTTCCTCTCTCTCTCCCTCTCCTCCTCCTCTCTCTCTCCCTCTCACCCTCCCTCTCTTCCTCACCAGCCAGCCGGTCAGCCAGAGCTCCAAGCCACAGCCTGATGTCTGTGGGGAATCTGAGCTGATGCCAGTCCACAGGCGGGGGCAGAGAAAGAGAGAGAGAGTGAGAGAGAGAGAGAGAGAGAGCAAGGGAGAGGGGAAAATAAGAGAGCCAGAAACAGAGATGGAGAAGTGAAGCAGAATGGAAGAGAGAGAAAGACAAGAGAGAGAGAAAGAGGGAGAGAGAGAAAGGGAGAGAGAGAGAAAGAAATAGAGAGCAGGGAAAGAAAA
>JAGFZM010003356.1:15000-16142 GCA_017657215.1 Limnothrissa miodon
GAGCTATAAGGAGTTGGGTGAAAACGAGAGGAGGAAAGTACAGGAAAGAAACGAGAGTAAGGAGGGATACAGCAAAGGGGAAAAGGGAAGAAGAGTTCACCTCTCTCTCTCTCTCTCTCTCTCTCTCACACACACACTCTCTCTAATGTAATAGTGTTGTTCTTTGCTGAAACATTCCTGGTGTGACTGCTGTTGGATGACAAGTGTGCGTGTGCGTGTGTGTGTGTGTGTGTTTGCGAAGAACATTAGCCTGAAATCACTGGCTCATAAAAGCAGTGAATATTTGATGCTGTGCTGTCCGCCATGGTTGACTGTGCTTCCAGGTTTGTGCCATGGCAACAGGGTCTTAACCAACTTGTTCTTCATCAGACACGTGTGTTTCGCTTTTTGGGTATTCTCTGAGGTGTTTGAGTGTGTGTGTGTGTGTGTGTGTGAAGGTCTTCTTGTTCTCATGGTCTTTGAGATAGTAGGGCAGGGCATTTGTGGAGGCCTAGACAGACAGGTGATATATTATCTAGCTTGGCTCCTCCTGTCTACTCTACTACAGGAGACTCACTGTGTGTGTGTGTGTGTGTGTGTGCGTGTGTGTGTGTGCATGTGTCTCAGTTTCTTCCACTTCTTTCCCATTAAACTTAGACAAGTATAATTACCTCATCCTTTACCATGAAACATTTGTATCTGACTGTACAATGCTATAATGTTCTCTATATGAGAGTGGACTTGCTTGTGTGTGTGTGTGTGTGTTTGTGTGTGTGTGTGTGTGTGTGTGTGTATTGCGTGCCATATTTAAGTGTAGAAGATGCTTCCATAACAAGCATCTTACAGTGTAGGCGATGGACTTAATTTCTTAATCTGACCTGATAGACAACAAAAGCAAAACAGTGTCACTATCAGTGTTTTCAGCTCCATATTGTTTTGTTTGTTCCCTGCGTGTGTGTGTGTGTGTGTGTGTGTGTGTGTGTGTGTGTGTGTGTGTGTGTGAGAGAGAGAGAGAGAGAACAGGGAACACCACACATACAGCCGCTCTGTGCTGAACTGTTCTGTTTCTGTGGTTACGCACTTATCGCACAGCTGGAGACCAACTTGACATATAAGAGCTGTGAGTGTGTGTGTGTGCGTGTGTGTGTGTGTCTACATCTATA
>JAGFZM010003358.1:0-11367 GCA_017657215.1 Limnothrissa miodon
TTAACTTAACTTAACTTAAAGGTTGTAAATAAAAAGTGCAGTGAAATTAGATATACTGTCCATGTACTAAAAGGTGTGTAAAAGTGTAAAAAAGGTATGGTGGTGGGGGGCTGTAGAGTTGGGCAAAATAAAGCAGGGTGACTGGAAATGAGTGTGTGTGTGTGTGTGTGTGTGTATCTGTGTGTGTGTGAGAGAGAGTTTGGGGGGTGGGGGTTTGGAACAGCTATGAGTCAATTAGCACTTCCACACATTAACAAGGAGCACCCAAATGCAACAGAGGCAAGAAAATCTCAAGTGGGAAGAGGGAGTAAAGGGACCTGTCCTTTTATAGGGGTATTGACCAGGGTACTTCAATGGTTATATGATGCACAACACAGTCTCCATATTTCCCCAAGATGTTCATAGACTTTTAGTGTGTGGATAAATCTAATTCATGTAGGCTATATACCTAACTACAAATAATTTCTATTACAATTAGTTTTGAGTCAAATTAATTTCTTATTTGCCTGGATATGTTCAAAGGCAAATTTGTGTTATAAAAACAAACAAACAAAACATCAACAACAGTGAAATAGGCTACATCAGATCAGGCTACAATAAAACAAACATTTTATGTACTGTACATTAGGCCTATATACGACTGAAGACTGAAGATAAAATAAAGCCACCATTAGACTAAATAGCCTACATGAATCGTTTCTTTTCCCCTTACAAACATGTCTGAATTATGAGGCCTGGCCATAGACTGTATGGGCCTGACTAAGACCAATCACTTTTTTTTCTCCGATGAGCTGTCCACAGTCTGCCTGAAAAGTGAATGTAAATGAATAAAAGCGTGAGTGATCATGTGTTAATAATGATAATACTCGTTTATATAATACATAAATTGTATTGTTAATTTAAAACAACTGAAATAAAAATATTTTTTTCAGGCATTGCAAAGGCCGGCCTTCCCTCCAGAGATTCTCCCCCCTTCGGAAAAAGCGCCAAGTTCTTCATAGAACGACCGTCGGTTGTCAAATTTTTTGCCAATGTAGTAGGGACAATTGTTTAACCTTAGTAAAACCAATAAAGGATGGTTTCATCTATACTCATTGTCACAGTATAATCGGTGAGTGGTTTTCTTAGGTAACGGCGAGGTTTTAATGACTACGCAGTATTGTCTTATGTAATGTTGAACTAGTTACCGAAAAATGAACCGGCGTGTTCGCACACTCCCACTGTTGTTGGTTGTCTCGGTAGCTAATGCTAGTCCGCACTGTTTACATGAAGTTATTTGCTAGGTAAATTGTTTTCCTTTTGTTAATGTCTTAATTAACATTTTATTGCTATTTTGAACAGTGTTTTGTATTTTATTCGTTTCTGTATAGCAAATAGCTAAGCTTAAAACGAGTATAAGCTCAGACAGATAACGGAGAACAGCAGGCCTAGCAGCAGCAGTTACCTAGCACGCGTTGTTCGCTAGCAAGCTGGCTAGCTTGTTGCTAGCGCTCCTCAAACCGCCAGCCATTGGTAAAGTTTGATTTGCGGACTTTTCCCCGAGAGTAAACGTGTACACATATACGCATTCAGTTTAAATCAGTGCATGTAAATCGATGCTAATTGCACAAGGATATAATTTGCTTTACTGTCCAGTCGTGTGTTTAGTTATTCAGTAAATTGTTCAGATTGTACCCGCTTTGATGCGATGTGACACAGTTAGCGAACAAGCTAACGATCACGTAGACCGTTAACGTTATGTTGGCTAACATTAGCCAAGTTAACATTTATGGCTAGTTGGTTCACTCAACGTTCATCAAACAGTTGTTATCTATGATAGTTACATTTGCGTTAAAGTTAAATTTATCACATGATTACTAAATATTTTAAACGCTGTCTTTTCAAATCTTCACGTTTGAATGTTTTGGTGAGTGGGCCAATTTCAGCTGTGCATTTCAGTATGCGGGTTTACAGTTCAGCTACGTTACATGTCTTCTGTTGGAATTTACAATCACACTGTCATTAACGCATAATTTTCGTATTTGTTAAGTGACGTGAATTGAAGAGTGGACATCATCTCTGCCTCGATAACATAATGCCAGGACTTCAGGCAGATGGTGTGATGGCAGCTCTTGGCAGTCCCATCAAGAAGAGCAAACTCTCACTGAAGTTCTTTCAGAAGAAAGAGACCAAGCGGGCGCTGGATTTCTCTGAGACTCAGACAGAAGAGCAGAACGCACAGCCTCTGGAAGCAGAAGAACCGGCTAGGTGACCTTCTATTCTGAATCGGGCGTGGATTTTAATCGGGTCTAGTCCAAGGCAGTTATTGTGCACTGATTATACAGTACTTTAAATAATATAGTATCCGTTTAAATGTAGTTGAAGCCTGTCTGAGCCACTGTAGATTTGAATTTGAGATATCAAAATTAACTTTGGTGTAACTTCCATTTGTCCTCAGCTGTGACCAGGTGGTGCCCGGTCCATGTCCCACATCTCCTCTCACCTGTGAAAGGAGGGAAAACTTGGTGCCATTTGTTGGGTTGAATAATCTTGGAAATACCTGCTACCTGAACAGCATCCTTCAGGTGTGTTCCCTTTTGTCATGCATGTTTAATGTTTGTCTTATATGTTGCATCTGGTCATTACGTAACAGAGTGAAAGTATTTTACACTGCACCATTAGTTTGTTTTATAACCATTTCATTCTTAGAACTACTACTACTGACACAGAATATGGTGTAGCTAAATTGGCCATTGTGAGACGGCCTGTTGTAACCTGATCCCTGTATTCTGTAGAAACTGACTTTGTACCCTTTCTTCCATATGTAGGTGTTGTACTATTGCCCTGGGTTTAAAGAGGCCATCAAGAAACTGTACAAGTTGTCGAAGTGCAGAGATAAACAAAAGGAGATTGTCAAGAATGAGGTTAGCCAAGTTTGTCATGACCTTGTAGATTAAACAAACAAACAAAAAAACTATTTAAACCCGTGAAACCACACATTCTTTTTTCCATTCTGCATGTTTTTAATCAGTATTCTCTGACTCAGCTGGTCCACTAATTATTACATCACTGCTCATTACTCATTATACGTTACTATTGAGTCTGTCTGCCTCTATGAATACTACGGTACTATCCCTTATCCCCCGTGTGTGTTTGTGTGTGCGTGCGTGTGTGTGCTGCAGCAGGAGACTACGGCAGTGGAGGAGCAGGTCCCTGCTCAGGTGGAGCTGCTGGGGAGTTTCTACAGTCTCATCACGTCAGTGGAACAGCTGCAGTCCAACTTCCTGCTGAGTCCAGACAAGTACAGCGAGGGCGAGCTGGCCACACCTCCCCGCAAGCTGCTCAACTCCCTCAGGTACAGCTGCTCAACTCCCTCAGGTGGCTGGATACGTAGAAAGTGTGTAAAGTGAAATAGTGTGTGTGTGTGTGTATGCGCTCTCTCCTCTCTCCCATCCGCCATAGGTGTTGCACCCAGACCGTTTATAACATTCATACTGCCATCCAGCCATCTCTGTTCAGCCCTTAGTCACCACCCAACACACACTTTATTTTGCCCCTTTCTACCCACCCCCTCCCACATCCCCTTTTAGGCATAATATACATAATGGAGAATGTATAAACATGCATAATTTCACTGCATTTTTTTTTTAAACAATTTTGCTAAATTTAGGCATGTGAACAATTTCCTTTGGATGGCTAGATCATAAGATGGCTTGTGCATTTTGCCACAGTGTTGCAAGTTCAGGTCTAGTTCTTCTGTGTGTGTTTTTTCACTTCATTTTTTTTTCTGTCATGGTCTTGATGGCGAGTCATTTTCACATTTGTCAGGTTCGCTTTATTGTAAGATGTTGTGTACTTAAGGGGGGGAAAAAGCTATTAATGAGGTCCACCTACACATTGACTTAATTGGACTCCTGTAGGTTTTTTTTTTCTGTGTGTTCATACATGTCAGTCCACCACTGCTATTACAACCCAACTTTGTCTCTATCTAAAGTGCAATATAATAGCTGTTGTTTGGCTAACGCCTTTATAGTGCACACAGTTGGCCATCATAATGAACATTTAGATGAAATGTATTTTGCTGAAAGGCCAGAGATTAGAACAGCTGTCTTGTACATTGTGCTCGTAACTTAAGGAAGGTAATTGAATTTTCACTTTATACTAGAAATACAAACACAATTGCTAAAGTAATATAATAAAGGGCTTGGTATATTGTTAATAATTCACTTTGAGGCAGATCTGTTTTTGTGAATTTTACTAAATGCAGGATTTGTAGACTGTTAAGTATGAGATGTTTTCAAACTTGAGTGGCGACCCCATGCATCTGTTTCCCGGATGATGCGATTGTTTTGTTTCAACTTGTGGCGCTTGTGTTCATTTGTCATTCATCTGGTGTGTGTGCACGCGTGCACAGTGAAACTGCTCATTAGACAAAGACTGTAGAGATGACGTCTATGGCCAGCTGCATAAACATGCACTATGGGAGTCCTCTTGTGATATATAATCAGTGCTTGGAGGCCTGTCGGGATCAAAAATAGTTTTACACCGTTTACACATTGCTGGGAATCTACTGTATATAAAAAATACATTTATTTATGCAATTTGACCCATAGACTGTATGTAATAACATAAAATGATACTGAAAACTCCAGCCAAAGTGAAGATTTATGAAAATTACACTACTTGCAATGTTGAGAAAATATATTTCCAGTTGGTTTTCTGTTTGTTTGGAATGTTTTGATTGCCTCCCCTTGCTGTTTTTGAGCATTGTGTAAACAGACTGATTTTCTAATGCAGGAAAAGAGAATATAGTTGTTTTCATAATAGCCAGGTATGTGTGAATAAAGTCTAGATCTTCTCCTCCTGGTGTGTCTTCACAGACAGCTGAATCCCATGTATGAGGGCTACCTGCAACACGATGCCCAGGAGGTGCTGCAGTGCATTCTGGGCTATGTCCAGGAGGCCTCTGAGACCATCTGCAAGGACCAGCAGCAGCCTGAGCTGAGGGAGAAGAAGGAGGAAGCGTCCTCCATGGAGCGACAAGCCTCCGAAGAGGAAGCAGGAGCCGAGGGCCAACTGAGTGGGAAGAGGAAGAGCGACACGGAGGCCGGGAATGCCAAAAAGAAGCCCAAGGGCCGGAGCGCCAAGGGGGTGGATGAGGAGGACAAGAAGGAGAAAGAGGAGGAGCGGCAACCTCTCACTCGCTCCAAGAGGAAGTCCTCTGGTGACATCACCACAGTGGGTGCTAATGAGCATCCAGCCGGCGAGAGCCACGAAGGAGAGCCGGAGAAAGAGAAGGAAGGAGGGAGCGATGCAGAGGAGGGGAAGAGTGAGGGTGCTGCCAAAGAAACGAGGAAGAGGAAGAAACGAGCACGGCTGGGCTGGTTGAAGTCGTCATCATCATCATCATCATCATCGTCGGGGAAACAGCCCAGCATCTTCTCCAAGTTTCGGAGCATGGGCCGTCTGACTACTAATGGGGGCAGTCGCACTGAGAGCAGAGAGGATCATGGGAAGGAGGGTGAGGGTGCTGGCACCAGCAAGGACGTAACAGACAATGCCACGCCCATATCGGAACAGACCAAGGCACAGTCAGAGAACGAATGCAAAGCCCAAAGTGAAGGTAGCCCCACAAGATTATTCTTACCCTAATCATTTCAAAATGAATGTGTCTATATAAGTGTGCTCTGTCAGTAATGCTCCATTAAAAAAACTGAAGAAAAACTTTGTGCAACTGTGCAGTATGTAGTGTTAATCTCTTGCTGTCCCTGTCTAGCAGAGTCTTTAATGACTTCAAAATGACTTCAAAATGAATGTGTCTGTATAGAAGTATGCTCTTCCGTCAGCACCCGTCAGTAGTGCCTCATTAACAAACTGAAGCAGTACGTGTAGTGTTGATCTCTTGCTCTATCTCGCTATCTGTCTAGCAGATGGCTTTGATGTGCTGAAGCGGCTGTTCCAGGGTCAGCTGGTGCTGAGGACACGCTGTCTGGAGTGCGAGTGTTTCACCGAGCGCCGCGAGGACTTCCAGGACATCAGTGTTCCCGTCCAGGAGGATGAGACGGCCCCCAAGGACAGCTGCTCAGAAGGTAGACACACACACACACACACACACACACACACACTCTTTCGATCTCTCTCAAAGGCTGTTAGATCCACATTGTTCTGCCGATGATTCTTTGTGTGTGTTGACATTGAGCCGCTTTAGTCCCCCATGATGTAAACGGTGGCTGCAACTCCTCATTCTTTTGTTCCTCTCGCCAGTCTCCCCGGAGCCGAAGCCGGAGCTGAAGACGCTGAAGTGGGCCATCTCCCAGTTTGCCTCCGTGGAGCGGATCGTGGGGGAGGACAAGTACTTCTGCGAGACGTGCCACCATTACACCGAGGCTGAAAGGAGCCTGTTATTCGACAAAACCCCCGAGGTCATCACCATCCATCTTAAGTGCTTTGCTGCCAACACATCAGAGTAAGTCGTTTGTGATGTGGGCTCAAAGGTGGCCTATGTGCGGAAATGCCTAATGATTTGGTTTACGTAATAGTCTACACGTCAGTGTTGATGAGGACATCTTGGAAAATAAGTTCAAACTGAAAATATGGCAGGGCTACACCCTTGGATTGCATTGCATTTCTAACAAGATGAGCTTGCTTATATTTTCAAATGCAGTATGCTGATTTTTATATATTTGAGATTTCTTTTGGAGTCTGAAGTCCTGTAATTTTTTTAGGTGTAGATTTGTGGTGGTCTAGATATGAATCGTGTTCATGTAGGCCTAGACATTTACTTTTATTTAGACAACTCATTGTGTGTTGAGTGCTTTTCTAATCTTGCTGTGTCTGCTGCTGCAGGCTGGACCCATACGCTGGCCTGTCCAAGGTGAACACGCCCCTGCAGACGCCGCTGCAGCTGTCCCTGGAGGAGTGGAGCACGGGCGCGACCCCGCGTGGCCAGCACTACCAGCTCTTTGCCGTAGTCATGCACAGCGGCGTCACCATCAGCAGCGGCCACTACACCACCTACATCCGCATGGCCGACCTCCACAAGATCAGCCTCCTGGAGGAGGAGGGTGGTGGAGGGGAGGAGGAGGACGAGTCGTCCGAGGAGAAGCAGAATCTCCGGGTGCCAAAGAAAGAGGAAGCTGAGGAGGCGCAGGAGTACGACGACGGAGAGGTGTCCTTCAGCCTGAGCGGGCGAGCCGGGGGCACGACTGTGTCTGGCGCTAAAGCAGCGGCAGGGGGCAAGAAGGCCCTGGAGGGAGTGGGTTTGCTGGGGGGGCAGAGGAGCCTTGCCACCTACGAGCTGGCCAGCGGCTCCAAACAGCAGCCAGCCAGCGGAGCAGAGAAGAGCGGCTTCCCCTCCAGCTCCCAGCCCCTGAGCGGCGGGGTGAAGAAGGAGAAAGACGGTGCCTCGGCGGAGGGGCAGCAGGCCCAGCCTGGACAGGAACTGGCCCTGCATAACCTGCTGGACTATGAGGACAAGTGGCTGCTCTTTGATGACTCCGAGGTGCATCTGTTCGAGGAGGAGGACTTCCTGCGTGCCTGCTCGCCCGAGACCTGCAGCACTTCCACGCCCTACCTGCTGTTCTACCGGAGGGTGGCGGCACAGAAGTGAAGGACAGGACTTTTGCAATTGACCCCCCCCCCCCCCCCCCCCCCCTCCACTGCTCTCTGTATCAGAGTTTTATTTCCTTTTTCCATTCCTCTCTCTGTCTGTCCCCAGAGTGGCCGCTGGGCTCTACATTCTTCACCCTTTGCTTGGACTGCACCTTGGCACTTAATGCAGTCTTTACAGGCTTGCCCCTTTACACGTGGAAATTTGCTTTTCATACGACCAGATACAAAAACGTCTATCCCCGTGCACTGGCTTCTGTTTTTACATCTATTTTTGTTTCCTTCTTTTGTTTTATAAAGAGCACAATATATTCTTGTATGTTTTTTTTTCTTGTTTTCACTATGTAGTTAAGGTACCTCTCAAGAAAAGTCCCAAGAGCATAACTGTATATCCTTCCATGCTGTAAAATAAGATGTCTAGTTTAGCTTACGTATAGTAGTTCTCAGTTACGCAGTTAGTTCTTGTCAGGACTGGCAGTGGGCAGGCTGTGGAAGGCTGTCTTGGAATATTATCGGTGGCCAATATTATCCAGCGAGGTATTTGCACAGGCTGGAGTCTGTTTTTGTCTAAGCTACTTCGGTTAGGGGTGGATGGGATGGGATCTACTAATGGCAGGGATAATGATTTTGTACCTCATTCCAGCAAAGCAAGCTCTTTTTTTTTTTTTCTCCTTAAAACATGCATGCAGAGCAGAGTTTTAATGTTTGACCAATTCAGATTGCAGGTTGTTTCTGTGAATTCCATACATTTGCTAATTGTTTGAAATGCCTGGCAGAAATGTCAGGCGCTTGCAGGAGTGTCCAACCTGTGTCTTTCCTGTTTTTGTACACACTCTTGTACTCTTTATTAAAACACCAGCAATATCTACCATCTACACTCTGACCTTTTTTTCAATAACTTCACAGATCACACCAGTACAGACATTAAAATTTATTTAGTAAAATAGTTAAAGTAAACAAAAGCTACATAAAACAATTGATGTTTGAAACAGTACCCCCTTTTTTTTTTTTTTTTAAACAAATGCAGTACCAGTAACTTAAAAAAAGATGAACCGTCATGATAAATAGTGGTACCTTTTTTCTTGGTTTGCCTTTTTTGAATTTCATAGTAAACTGCATCAGAACACGGTTTAAAAAATAAAAAGTGCACACAGGAAATGGACACATCGTACGCTGTAACATCCACTTTTCAGTTCCAATAGTTTTGTAACGTTTTTGTAAAAAAAAAAAAAAAATACCGTATCGGAATGGCACGCTGATGTTTTTAACACAAGCTCCCCGTCTTTCTGCAGGAACACTGAATTTTCTCAAGGGCCTTTAATATTTACAAACCAATAATTTATCTTTTCTTGTGGGCGAGCCATCTCCTTTCTTTTCTTCATGGTCTGCGCTCACATGTCAAGTTTGCGAAGACTAATTCGACTGAAGGAATCTCTATAAAAGACAAGAAGGCAGTTATTTAGACGCGATTCATCTTAAGCAGCAGCTATAACTGAAGGGCAATCAGGACCACTACCTTGTCAAGTTGTCCTTTTGCTGCATGGCATAAGGAGCAAAGCAAGAGATGAAATGAGTTTGCCAGAAAAGGGAAGCAGGTGAGAAGCAGTCTGGATGCTCAAACTCAAGTACTAAAACATTTAAATAGTTTATAAAATCTAAAGCCTTAATCGTTATCAGTGCCAAATTGTACTTGTTCAGCACATTGATCTTTTGTTCGAAGTTGCTGAAGGACTTTATTCATCTGTTACAGCTCACTGATAATTTGCCTAGTGTTGGAAAAAGCCGGTGGTCAAAAGGGATTCCCATTTATGTAGTAATGTGACCAATAAAACCAAAACAAATTTAAGTCATAGGTAGTGGTAAAGCTGTAAAAACTACGACTAATTAACTACTTGGAGTAGTCCAAAGATAAATTAGGTCATCTAAATGACACATTGGTGAGGTCTGTGGCAATTGATTAGTAATGACCTGCTATGTTAAATCATATACTGATGACGACTGAATGAAATAGTGCAATCTGTGTTAGTAAAACCATATTCCAAATAACTAAATGACCAAACTTGAATGTTTAGAAACAAAAATGGCATGATCTTTGCAGTATTGCATTTCCCCCCCATATCTGAAGCTAGAGACACTGCTGAGAATGAGTGCTGTAGAAAAGCATAAAGGTGCGCTAATGAGTTGGAAGGTGGTTTGTGGCCTTACCTGTGGGAGCTGGCCTGCAGCACAGGCTTATAGAGCTGAGGGATCTTCCTGTTGATGAGGGGCTGCAGGGCCTCCTTCAGCCGGTGGTAGTTCCGCTCCAGCTCCCGCTGGTACTCCTTCTGGTCTGGACCAATCAGACTCTTGTTTTTGCGCAGGGCATCCTCACACCTGCAAAGAGTTGATTTATTAATTAGTTAAATTTTAATTATTATATATTATATTTTGCATTATTAATGATTATGTACAATATTATAAATAATTAAAAATAATTGTTAAATTACTAGTTAATATACACATTACTCATTAATTAATAATTAATTGTTAAATTACTAGTTAATATACACATTACTCAACAGCAAATTTCTATCTAAAGGAATTTAAAGAAGTTCTGAAATATGGAGTAAACCAACACAAAGTTGCAGGCGAAGGACAGCTGCTATGTTACCTTTTGGTAAAATCTTTGAAGCAAAGGCGAAGCTTATTATGGTGTCTGTATAGCTTAGGGTCACTTGGGATTTCAGACAGGAACACTTGGGCTACTTCCAATGGTCCCTGGAAAAGAGGTGAAGAAATAATACACCCATTAAGGAGCGTGACTTCCCAGGCCTCCTTTTTCTTTACATTTTATCTTTATGAAGGCCAGCCAGTTACACACAGTACAGATGTATATCTTGGTTACATCTTTAAGTAATGATCGACATGAATAGACAATATTTTTTTGTTTAGAGATGCAAACTGAATAAATCAAAAAGTTGAGAAGCTAGGTGAGCTCTTTCCAAACGCCCTTATAAGGCAACAATCAGCCAACATGTAGCACAACCTGATCTTGAACAGAGCCCAGTGAATGACTTCACTAGCCATGGGCTAGCCAAATCAACGAACAGAGGGCCGAAAATAGTAACATTGAATTCAAATGATGCGTGTAGCGATTGGTTGAAGCAGAAAGTAATCCTGCCCTCGTAGAGCGAACAAATGCCTATGATTGGTTGTCAAGACGCTTTGCACGAGAAACAACGAAAGTGAAAGCGGCTGATACATCAGGCTATGACTTCACTAGCATGAGTTGCCAAAAACAGGAAAAGCACAGGAAGGCTTCCAGAAGCAGTAGAATTAAGCATGCCCAGTACACGGAGTCAAACTGCACACCTGATTGACTGTGGTGCCTACAGATCCCTGAAGCACCATCTGCAACATCTTGGCGTCTGCTGGGTCTTGGTGGGTGGCGAATGCCAGCTCCTGGGTCTTCTTCTGCATGTCTTCGATGGCCACCTCTATTGGCATGGAGATGATCTAGGAACAGCAACATTACATCACATACTTTAAGATGGCAGCAAACCAGTGTATGGAACAGAATGTCCCATCACTTAAACTTGAGTGAGAATATTCATTCATTACAGACTTTGACTTTTTAAATATTTCACAATGTTTATTTATTTATTTAATATAAAGAGTCCATCTCCTGCCCAGTGTACTGCAGGAGTCCAACAGTGTGTGTGGAGTGTAAGCAGACAGACAGTGAAAGGCAGTACTGGTGTGCTTCCTCTCTGGCACACTAGAGGGAGCTGGAGGCCATGG
>JAGFZM010003359.1:0-10542 GCA_017657215.1 Limnothrissa miodon
CTCTCTCTCTCTCTCTTCCTGCTGAACTAAAACTCAGGTCTGTGTTTGTAGGCTAAGATAGGGTTTCAAACTAAATGTGTACAAACTACAAAAACAACAACAAAATCTGGTTATTATTGATCAAAATGCGATACAGAGTATTACTAATACAATTTTGATTTTGCATTTTTGATTCTTTCTACAATATCTCTCCCAAAACTCTTTATACATGCTTCAAAAGCAGATTCCTTTCCCATATAAAAGGTCAGTACAGTAAAAATAGCACAGATCCTTCTCAATTGCCTTGGCACATGTGCATTCATTTAGTGCTTTTGTCAAAATAACCTGGATGGTTTAGCACAACACCATGGATCCCCTGCAAAAGCTCATATCTCTCCCAAAACAGTTTATCCATGTGTCAAAAGTAAATATCTTTCTCATGTAAGTAGTCAGTGCCCCCAAAATGCATCGTCCCTTTGGCATTGTGTAAGCACTGCAAGTCAAAATGCTTAGATGTTTTGTCACTATCACAGAGGTACAACTGGAACTGCAACTGGAGAAACATAAAGTTACTTCCATAGATGATAGCAGTATTCAGTACTTGCATAAATATAAACACAAACAAAAAAATTATGATGAGCGGTTGAAATTCACATTGTCCCACACGATTACATATGAGTAGTAGGACAGGCCCTTCGAGACCTCTCTAATTTTCCTGGACCAGATCAGTATAAAGACTGTGCAAAATGACAATCTTTGGTATTTGAGTGTTGTAGGGGCCTAAACTGGGGGTCTGTATGGCCACATCATTCTCATATATGCAACACATGTTGTTAGAGTATATTGCAAAAGGTTTTGATGATGGAGAAGACTATAGAGACAGGCAGAAGGCTGCACTCAGCGACTTATACCTCTGCTATTGTGAGGCAATGGTTTACAACATGGTCTATAATTATAGCCTGAATTTTGTACGGGACAGTATGGTGTCCTTGTGGTCCTCTGCTTCTTCTCCCTATTCCACCACCTTGCATCCTCAAATCTCTCTATTTCTTCATCTTCCTCGAGCAGGAAGTTGCCCTTGTTCATTTACTTGGTGAGGTTCCTTTTAGAGGCCTGCACTCCCGCGGGTGTACCGCGAGACCCGCGGGACCCAACGCAAAACAGTGCAATGTGGGAATAAATTTGAAAGCTCATTGCGGGCGCGGGCAGGAGCGGGACTGCACTATGCGGGAGCGGGCGGTAGGATGATAAACTGCAGTCCCGCAAACACAATATGAGTGTAAAATAAAATATACAAATGATTAATGTAGTGCCTAGCATACATAATTTGTGCTGAATATTTTATTTACTGTTACTAAAATCATTAAAACTTGTAGCTTACCCAAATAGCAAACAGGCGTCGAATCGACATTGGTTGTTGGTTGGAAAGGTAGGTATCCATCAGACGACCGAAATTCAATGTTGAATCAACGTGATGGACAGTCGTAGTGGTAAACCCGCGGGAGTGCAGAGCTCTGCGATAAACTTCAAAAAGTTCAGCCAATTAAGAGGCCTTTCAGTGAGATAGAAATTAAGCCAACGTCCCTCTTGCAGGATTTTTGCGGGCGGGAGCGGGACAAAATATTGCTGGTGCGGGCGGGAGCGGGAGTGAAAATTACAATTCTTTGCGGGTGCGGGCGGGAGCGGGATAGCACAATGCGGGTGCGGGCGGGACTGATAATTCTGTCCCGCGCAGACCTCTAGTTCCTTTTTCAAACTGCAAATGGTCCTGGCCCTGGCCATCTCTAAATATACATGTTTGGCAACATTCACAATCATACGTAAACAGCTGTTGTCAGGTAACTAAACAAAATTTTGGTCACCTGAGATCTGGAAACCTTCTTGTTTGCTAAAAGGACAATTGACCTTATAGTCAATTACTGTCATGAATTTTTCAAATGCTACAAGAAATTCATATATGAGGTTCATGGCATTATATTCTTGACTAATTTTGACAATTGAACAGACTATTGTGCATATGATGACTTACACAATGAAATCCTGCTGATATGTTTTGGAGAGAGCGACCATTACACTGAAAATCAACTAATCAGTTTAGATCAGCAATATCTATTTATTTGGAAAATGTGCTAAATGCGGGCTCATTGTGCTAACTGTAGGCACTTGTACAGAACCATTTGCAAACATGCACTGAGTCAATTGAGAAATGTACCAAGGCATTTCCAATTTGATGAAACCAATGAGAAATGACATTCTGTTGTGAACAATTGCAAGGTGGTTTGGAGATTTGTCCATGTTATTTTGACAATGTCATCTCGGTTTCAAGAAATGAGCCAAACCAATCGAGAAAAACTGTAATAGTGCATGAGAATGAGTAGAAGGAGGAAGGGAAACAGCTGAAGACAATAATAGTCTTCAGAGGCAATGGCAGTTTGAACACCTGTTGCAACATTCTAACCACCCCATTGTTACATCACACACTCACCCACTCTAATGATTTTGGATTCCCATTGAAAGTTTATTTAATAGTTTAACAACGTTAACAATGTTTGAATGAAGTTTCTAGGTTAAACGGTTGAAGCTGAATTAAGTTGATAAAAGACATCAACCAAGTCTAGTCTCCACTCTAATTCCCCCATTGCAAGTCTATGGTGGGAAATGTTTAATAGTTTATAAGTTATAGTTTAAAAAGTATTAAAGTTAGAACACTGAAACCTACTTCAGAACCTATTCTGGCCCAGTCCCCACCTTCCTGCTAAGTTTCATCCCTCTACCTAAAAAACTGTGGTCTACATGCAAGCACAAACAAACAAGCACACACACACACACATATATAAAGGTGTGTGTGTGTGTGTGTGTGTGTGTAGGAAACAAAAAGAGCAAACCTTCAGCAGGATTAACACTGTGCAAGGAGGACTTGACTCTCTACTGTCTGCTGAGACTCCTGAAAGAGAAGGTAGACACACACACACACACACACAAGGTTAGGGTATTGCCACATACCTTTTTTATGGTGTTAAAAATGTAGTGAAATTACAGATGTACTAAGCAGCACCTAGTACAGTACAGTTCAGTACATGTCCAGTATATTCACACACACACACACTAATACAAAGAGAGTCCTGAACTGAGGGTCAGATTAGATATGTTGACATGACTAGACATGAATGTCATCATGTTTAAGGGTAGACATGGCATGCCTATGGCAGAGATTGAGCAGTATTTAGCAAGTTTTTTTTTTTTAAGTGTCCTTGTTCAGTCCGCAGAGTTGCAGCCCACGTATGTACACACACACACACACACACACACACACACACAGAGGAACAGCACTGATTTGTGTTTCCCATCCCTAGGTGTCTCCCAGTGTGGGGAAGCTGGACTTTAGTAGGGACTCTGAGGGGAAGGAGAAGTTTGGCCAAAACAACCTGGCCTTCTACAGCTTGGAGCTCACTGCTACCTACAGCAAGACTCCTACATAGCCAGAATATGTGTAATGCATGTATTAGTGTTACGTACAGCAAGACTCATAGCCTGTGCACACACACACACACTTTCAGAATGTCTGATGAACATTTCCTTATGTACAGTGTTAGAGTAGGTGTTTTGCTTTTATTAGACTCTTAAAATGTTTGATGCTTTTAAATAAAACATAAAACTTTTCTCTATGTGGTTAGTTACTGTTTGCTCAATATCTGTCACCTTCAGAACACAATCAGTATATAATGTGTGTATGTTTAGAAGAATCAGTGATCAGAGCCTGTTCATGGAGAGATAAAAAAATAAAACACACAGCATTATTTATTGACAAACAGACAAAGTGTTTAAACCATCTAAAAAGGTGCTACCAAGTAAGGTGAAGTACAAACGGTTGTCAAACATTCGGTCCTCAGACCATCTGTACAAACAGCAGACTTCCTCCAACACAATGGAACCTAAAGGGTGGGTTGTCAGCAGGGGGATAAATTGGGATTTGCTATGTGGGGGGGCTCTGGTCTGGGGTCGGAACGAACAATCTTTTTTTTTTTTGACTGCACAGAATACACACACACACACACACACACACAAGGCAAGGCAAGGCAAGTTTATTTATATAGCGCATTTCATACACAAAGTAGGCAGTTCAATGTGCTTTACAAAGACAGAAAATAAAAACATAGTGGATAAAATAAAGTAAGAAAACAAACAAATAAGATTAAAGGAAAGAGTAAAAAGTTAAAAGAATAATAAGTTGATAAAGGACAGAAAATAAAAATAATTTTAGAATAAGGATTTCCCCAAAATTCACAAAATAAATTAATCATAAAGAGAAAGCATCAGAGAAAAGTTTGGTCGTAAGTTTGGTTTTGAAGCTGGTAACAGTAGGGGCATTTTTTATATCTTCAGGAAGTTGGTTCCAAATCTGAGATGTATAGTAGCTGAAAGCTGCTTCGCCACACTTTGTGTGTGTGTATTTTTGAAACATGTCAGACAAGTAACTAGGTCCTATCCCATTTAGTGATTTAAACACAAGTAGTAATGCTTTGAAATCAATTCTATAACTTACAGGAAGCCAGTGCAATGACTTTAAAATTGGGGTAATGTGGCTGGTTCTTTTTGTAAATGTTAAAACCCTGGCAGCTGCATTTTGGATCAGTTGAAGATGATTAATGGTCTTTTTAGGAATGCCTGTGAACAGACCATTACAGTAATCAACCCTACTGGAAATAAAGGCATGGATAAGTTTTTCTAAATCATTTTTTGACATTAAACCTCTCAGTTTGGTAATGTTTCTCAAGTGATAAAAGGCTGATTTAGTGATAGCCTTCATGTGACTGCTGAAGTTTAGATCACTGTCAATGATGATGCCAAGATTTTTAACAGACTCTTTTGCTTTAAGCCCTTTAGTTTCAAGCCCACACACACACACTACACTATCTTTTGTGCATTGTTTACTCACTCAGATAGCCTCCTGTTCTGGGAATTTTTAAGTACAGATTGGAGTCAGAATTGGTATTGGCATATGCATGACATGAAATATAATAAATGTCACAGACCCGTCATACCTTTACCACACAAGATACACGACCATTATAGTACCAAATCAAATTGCTATTGGGATATTATGGCTGTCAGAACATTTTAAACCTTGTCACAAATACCTGTACTGTAGAACTTAAAGTGAAAAAATAGCGTATGGAACACATCACACATGCAGAGGAAATGCTCAATGTGTTAGTGTAGCCATATTGATCCTTTATGAGAAACTTTCAAGGCTTGAATGATCTGTAGTCAAAAAAGTTTTTTGGGATAAATGTTGAAAAAATGCCAGTCAAAATGTCAATTCAACAAATGTATGCAATGAATGCAACCAAAACAGGTATTCTAATACAAAGAACACAACTACTTTATTAGGTTTATGTCAACTAAATTTTTAACATTTACCTCTGAAAATCCAGAACTACAAAACACTGATTAATCTTCTACATAGTATAATGTGAAACCAAGACTGTGTCGACAGTTAATTGAGGCTTAGAGCAGAAGCAGACAAAACCTGTTTTATTTGTTTACCAGAGGTAGCCCAACTTCAGGTAACGTTAGGCTTATGTTAACTTCATGTCATTACTGTAACCCTAAAAGTTGGGTGTGAGTGAAACTCCAGTCCTGACTGAGGCGTGGAACAAACGGGTTACAGTTGCTTTAGTTCAGTTTTTTTTTTTATTCAGACTCAGAACAACTTGCACACAACTTCTAGACAATGTTTCTTCTCCTCCTCACAGTCCTGCGTTCCCTTATCAAAACTCCCCCCAGGTAACTCATTCCCCGGAACCAATGTTCTTCAGGGCATTAACATAAAGTAAAATATTGCATACAAGAAAATACCAAGCATTCTCTTCAGAATAGCAAAAATAAAATAATACAAAATATACTCTGTTACAGTCTTCCCCTACTACTAGAAGAAACGTCCTCGTTTCAGACTAGAAAACAAAACATTAATTTATCCCTTACAAAAGATAACAGAAGAAATTACCCAGTGTCTTGCTCATATATCACTCAAACTTCTGGCTACCCCAGGTAAACATGGTGATACAGTAGCTAGTTTAACCTAACAACTCAAACAGAAATCAAGCCTAGTACTGTAGATCAAATAAAGATACGTGATACCTGTATCCGTGATCAGTGTGTGTGATTGTCCCCTACATCACAAAACTTCCAAACCTATCAGGTGGCCTAACCACCCGCCCCTTACGGGTAGTTTTAAGTGGGGTATCGAGTGCCAACGGCTCAACCTGCTCTAAAGCCTGCCTAGGTGGGGATCCGGCGGAGCTAGATGGGGGGGGGGGGGGGGGGGGTAAGGGGTGGAGTGTACAGAGACAGGAGGGCTCGGCCGCATCTCACGGACACCCTCTGTTAGATTAGCCTGAGCCTCAGTCTGACCAGGAACATAGGGTGGAAAAGGTGGTTTAAATGGCAAAGATCCTGACAATGCAGTATTGGATTGAGATAAATTTACCCCAGGATGGTCAGCATGTGGCTCAGTTGATTGGGGACAAGTAGGCCTAGTTACTGGGTCTGTAAGGAGACCACTGAAGGGCTTGAGGCGATTGTGGTGGACCACCCACCTACGTGACTGAGGGGCTTTAGGGTCTGTTATCTCATAAGTCACCCCTGGACTATCCCCTTTGTCAAAACGCTTCAAGATCTGATAGGGGCCCTTCCATCTCGGAGCTAGTTTGTTACGTTTCTGAGCAGGGTCATCCAAAAGAACCAAGTCCCCCTCTTGATGAGGATGAAATGACACCCTTTTATCATACTGTCCTTTCTGCCTCAATTTAGCAGCAACAGATCTATCTGTAGCATCACTAAAGACATGTGAAAGACGCATGCGGAGATCTCTTGCATAAGCCCCCGGTGTACTGGGGCCTGGGGCTGACAATGCAGGGCTCCAGTTCAAGGACACATGAACAGGTAGGTGTGGTTCCCTACCGTGAGCAAGGAAAAATGGAGAATAGCCAGTGCTTGAGTGCACACTTGAATTGTATGCTAGTTCTACCTGCGGCAAGTACCTATCCCATTCACCCCTGGCGAGCTGGTCCTTCAATGTCCTATTCAGTCTCTCAACCATGCCATCTGATTGGGCGTGATAAGGTGAGGTTCTGGTCTTTTCAATACCCAAGGATGTACAAAGGTGTTTGAATATGTCTGACTCAAATTGTCTTCCCTGATCAGTATGTATTGACTCTGGCACCCCATGTTGACGGATATAGTGCTCAAAAAGGCACTGAGCAACCGTAGGTGCTTGTTGATCTTTCATAGGATATAAATTAGCAAAACGATTGAAAAAGTCTACCACAGCTAAGATGTACCTGTTCCGTTGCGTAGACTCCTGAAGCTCTGTTATGTCCGCCGCAATTCTCTGAAACGGTCTTTCAGCATGAATGGACTGCAACGGAGCCCTTTCATGTGGTGTGGAAGAGCTGCGGGACTGACATGGTAAGCACTCTGTGCAGAATTTGTGAATGTCTTTTGACATATAAGGCCAATAACAGATCTGTCTCGCTCTCAACAGGGTACGTTCAGCACCCAAGTGTCCACAAAACTGGTCACCATGCAACCATTTCAAAGTTATGGGAATTAGGGCCTCTGGAAGTACAACCTGATATGAGTGGGGCACATGTGGCGATGTTCTCACCACACAACAAAAAATGCCATTATGAACCACTAATTTAGGAAATTCGTGCCACAACTTCCGCAGTACAGGTGACGATTGTCTTAGCTGGCCTAAGGGTGGTCTATGTCTATTCTTCTGTAACCAAGACAGAGTCGTGCGAAGACTGACATCTGCCTGTTGTTGGGCTTGTAGCTCTCCCAAATCTATGGCTAGTGTAGACTGGGTGTCAGGTAAGCTAGGGGGCAGGTTGCTCTGCTGTTCATTCTTAGAGGGGGCAGTGATCGACGACACACCACTACCAAGGACACATTGAACCGCTGTAGTAACCATCTCAGGTGATCTAGGCCTTCTGGACAATGAATCAGCATTGGCATGCTGCTTCCCCTCTCGGTGTATGACTAAGAAGTCGTAAACATCCAACTCAAGCAGTCAGCGTGCACGACAACCCGTGGGGTCATTATCCACTGTGGCTTTCCTCAAATTCAAAAGGGGTTTATGATCTGTGATAATTGTAAATGACGTGCCTGATACAAAATGTTTGAAATGGCGCACAGACCAAACTATAGCCCATAACTCTCGGTCATAGGTAGACCACTTCCTTTCGGCTGATGTCAATGTGTGACTCGCATATGCTATCACGCGTTCTTTCCAATCCTGACACTGAGCCAACACAGCACCTATACAGTCCTGAGATGCATCTGTGTATAACACAAAAGGTTGTGTGAATACAGGATGAGCCACGATAGGAGGGCTGGTCAAGGCATGTTTGAGGGATTGAAAGGCATCATCACACTGAGTGGACCACTGGAACACTGCACCCTTTTGCGTTAGAGCATGAAGTGGGGCAGCTAGGACTGAGAAATTTTTAACAAATCTCCGGTAGTACGAACACAGACCCACAAACGCTCGCACCTCGGTGGTGGTCTGCGGTGTAGGCCAGCTACGAACTTTATCAAGGTTTTTGGCATCTGGTTGAAGACCCTCACTAGATACTACATGTCCTAGAAAAGACACTTCCTTACATGCTAGATGGCATTTGCGGGGGTTTAACTTGAGCCCAGCTGAACGGAAACGTCTGAAAACTTCCTCCAGACTACTCAAATGTTCAGAAAATGTTCTGCTAAACACTAGCACATCATCCAAATAAATGAGACACACTTTCCAGTGTAATCCTCTGAGAACTAGCTCCATGAGTCTTTGGAACGTAGGGGGAGCATTTGTTAGACCCATAGGCATAACTTTGAACTGATACAAAGTACTACCGGTGTTGAAAGCAGTTTTTTCCCTATCATGTTCCTCTAGCTCAACTTGCCAATATCCACTGACTAAATCAATGCTGCTGAACCAGCACGCCCCAGACAAACTATCCAAGGCATCAGCTGGACGTGGCAATGGGTAAGAGTCTTTGACCGTGACGGAGTTCAATTTCCTGAAGTCTATGCAAAATCGATATGTGCTGTCCTTTTTTTTTAACTAGCACCACAGGCGAAGCCCACGGGCTGCAACTTTCTTCAATTATATCTTGCGCAAGGAGCTTTTGGACTTGCCGGTCTATTTCTGATCTCAAGTGTGTAGATGTTCGGTAATCTCTTTGTCTTATAGGTCGAGCATCACCGGTGCGCATGCTATGACGTACCCAGTTAGTACGGCCAAAATCATGTTCATGAGAACTAAACACATCAGAGTACTGACGGAGCAAACTCTCTGACTGCTGTATCTGCTCCCTGTTCAGAGCTGTATGGTTGAACTCAACAGGCAGTTTGGCTGAGTGTGGCTCTGCATGGGACTGCACCTGAGCTACTGTAGCATCAATAACAGAAAACTCTTCTCCTTTCTGCTGAACTAGAGAATGAAAATCCCCAACTCTAGTGCTACCTGGTACATAACAATCATCTTGGGTTGGATTCATGACACGAATCCAGGCTACACCTTTTGTAACAGGGGTAACCGAACGTGCCACAAAGAGACCTGGGAATGTAACGGAATCAGGCTCTAGAACCCCCGTGTAATTACAGAAGAGCTCTGGCTCACCTATAGAAGGCTGAATTTTTGCTAATACATTCATTTCAGACATGGCAGGTACCGTGAGGGAGGCTAACGTAATTGCACTACATTTCAATGGGGCCTTTTGTGATGCACATAAAAGTGGTACTGACCAGTTCCACAAACTTAAGCTATTCTCTCGCAGATTCACGATGGCATGGTGTTTGCATAGGAAATCCCAGCCCAGTATAGCTGCCTGAGAGGAATTCCTGACGACATGAACACTGTGATTAAAAACCTCCTGACCTAGTCTGATGGAAATGGTAAGCATACCAAGAGTGTCAAGATATTCACCAGTGACAGATTTAGCTAAAATGTAAGACTTCTGCATAGGTTTTCTCATCAGAGAGGGAATAGACATTCTCAAAAATTCACTAATCAAAGATATTTCTGAACCTGTGTCCATAAATACGTCAACAGCAGTGTTCTCAATGACAGCAAAAACAAATGGAGTAGGACTGTTGTTAGGTGTTACCAGTTCAGTTTGTTTGGGCCCTTCCTGAACAGCAGCAGACACTTGGGCCTCAGTACCTGCTACCATTCGTTTCCCTGTAGCTCGCGGTCTTCCACCGTAAAGCTGACGCGGTGTTGTTCATAGGATGGTTCTCGTCGATCTCTGGAACCTGCTGGGCTGTATTCTCTGCGACCCAATGACCCCCTGGAGTACCCTGATGCCTCTAGCCGTGCAGGACGATGTGGTGATGAGCTGCTATAATGACGGTAATCAGGGCTCTGATGGAGGTAGTAGCCATCCCGGCTACTGGAGAAACGCTGATGTCCGTGATGTGGTGAAGATGGGGGTGAGCTGTTGTAACGTCGTCCTCTTTGGTCTGGAGATTGGTGGCGCTGAGCATACCCCTTATCCTCTGGCG
>JAGFZM010003360.1:0-12870 GCA_017657215.1 Limnothrissa miodon
TGTGTGTGTGTGTGTGTGTGTGTGTGTGTGTGTGTGTATTACTTATGAGTGTGTGTATGCCTGTGTATGGCGCATGAATGTGTATCTGTGTGTGTTGTGTGAGTGTGTCAATGTGTGTGTGTTGGAGTTGGCAGTGGGTGTGTGTGTGTGTGGGGGGGTGTATTTGAGGGACCGAGTGAAAGTGAAACAGCAGAGAAGGGTTGTGAGGTGGGGGCGGGACGGGATGGGTGGGGGCTGGAGGGGTGGGTGGGGGTGTCTCCAGATGAGCTGATTGCGTGTCCACCGACACCAACACAAGCTGTGGCACAGTAATGAGATGGTAATGAGATGGTAATGCTATGGTAATCTGGCAGCAGTATTCCACATCACCAGAGAGAGAGAGAGAGAGAGACAGACAGAGAGAGAGAGAGAGGTGTTTGTGTGTGTGTGTGTGTGTGGGGGGAGGGGGGTGGTCTTTCACCACTGGCTGAAGAGACGGGACTTTCAGGGTCCTTGAGTGTTCCAAACAATATGCACAGATCTCACATCTCACACATTTGTTGCACTAGCAATGCTTCATCTCAGGACACTTCATTCAAAAATGTGAACCCTAAAAAATAATGTGACACACACACACACACACACACACACACACACACGGCAACACTAAGTTAGCCTGCACGGTAGAGAACTAATTTGACTCCTATCCAGAGACATACAGCCACAGACTGACACCTTGCTTGGCAGTGAAAGAGCAGGGAAGAGAGGAGAAGCTATGGAGGACGTGTGTGTGTGTGTGTGTGGGGGGGGGGGGGTCAAGAGAAGAAAAAGTGTGGGAATACACAAATGACAGCAGCCCCTCTACCCTCTCTTTCTCTCTCTCTCCCTCTCTCTCTCTTTCTCTCTCTCTCTCTCGCTCACACACAAACCACACCTGCCTTTGGCCACCTACTCAGTATAAAATGGAAAAAGGAAGATGGGGCAAAACCTATGCTGTAGCAAAAAGGAGAGAGAAACAAGTCACTCTCGCAAACACACATACACACACACACTCACACATGCACTTGTGAAACCTCACACCCCTAATTGCAGCCATTATACCTGCTCTGCCTGTGCCTGCTCTCAAACATTTTAACATTGGCATAACACACACACACACGCACACGCACACACACACTCACTCACAAACACACCTGGATAGCATTTCACTCAAAAACAATGAACAATGAGTGGCCTAAAAACACAAAATTACCCAACTGTTTTTTTTTTGCATTCCTCTGAGATATGCATCGTATTCAAAGGCTATTTTCTCCTCCCTATGAGGCTGAGAGACTCAGGTTCTGTCATAGTGAAACCCCCCAAACACAAAGATGCATCTACTGTGTTTTTTTTTTTTTTTTTTTTTTTAAGAAAAAAAACTGAATCTTGTCTGAAAGTGGATAAAAGCCTCTGTTAACACACGTATAAGGTATTATAGTATCGCTAAGTAGGTCTCAAGACACATTTTGAAACCCCTCGGAAATCTTCAAATGTTTTAGTATCCTAGCTTCTGTTCTGCTCTGAGAACGAGAAAAAAGAAAAGAAGAAGAAGAAAAACAATGAGAGACAGAAAGAAAGAAAGAAAGAAAGAAAGAAAGACAAAAAGATCTTCCTCAACAGACTTCTAAAAATGCATAAGATGCTCTGGGATGATAATATCAGCCTGACGACGTTGAAGGCCCCCCTTTAACAGGCTTTTATAATGCTGCAGCAAAGGCGAGGAGCTGTGACACAAAAACACTGTCACGGCTAAAACAAACCCATACGCGATGACAGACGTGCCGTGCCTGTAATTGTTCCGACTGCGAAAACAAACATAATGTAATGGGCCCTGCGCTATTGGAAATGGCATAAGCAAAGATGCTAAACGCAGCCGAGCAGTCGAGCGGGGCGAGTTTAAAAATGGCACTAATAACACACGATGGATCCAGAACAGAGCGTACATAAACAAAATAAAAAATAAAATGTAATGATAATAATAGGAAGCGTTAAAACTAATAAATGAATAAATAACTAAAACGAGTGACCCTACTCGAGTTTCTGAGTGGAAAAAAAGGGTATCTGAAGAGGAAACCTTGAGGACTTCATTCAAAAACATCAAAAAACATCTTACAGTAGATGTCAGATAGACAAACACACATAGAGTATTGTGTTCTTCCGAGTAATGGAAGCTAAATTAGGAGGGCATGTCTATGTATCCAGTAGAAATCATTTCCTCCCCCCATTCAGCTCAGGCTTAAAATCCAGTTAATTATTTTTCTTTGCACAAATTGCCTCTTCCAAGAAAAAAAAAAGAAACGGTACACAATATAAAGTGCAAGTTGGACCAAATGTAGTCGACTGGAGAGGCGGTGAAAATCACCAGTGACACAATTAAATTGGACTTAACAAAGAGGATTTAATGGCGATGACATTCAGTGGATGCCGCGGGCGATAGGTGAAACAGACCAGTCAGCCCTTTTGATGGCCGCAGACTGAGGTGGGGTGAATGGAGAGCAGAGAGAGAGAGAAAGTGAGAAAGAGAGAAAGTGAGAAAGAGAGAGAGAGAGAGAGAGCAGGAGATACAGGAAGGAGGACTCATCAAAAGCAATAAGGGGCCACTGCAGCAGGAACTACAGTTCCCATGTTCCTCTGCATCACTGGAACTTAACTTAGCTGAGCTGGAGGAGTTGGGGAGTTTGGATGATGCACTTACAGCCATGTATTAGAGAACCTAAGTTTAAAGAAGGATTCTGACACAGAGCAAAGTTTGTGTAGGGTGTGTGTGTGTGTGCCCTGTGTGTGTGTTTGTGTGCATGTTCTGCCACAGGTAGATGTCATGACGGCTGACAGCATTTGACTTGAGTTTGCATGCGTGTGTGTATGTGTGTGCAAGTGTTTGTGCATGGTGTGTGCGTGAGTGTGTGTGTCGAAGTGGGTGGGATGTGGCGGGAAGGTTATGATAGTCCTGATGTTAGACATGAGACATCTTGCGACAAGGCCACGATGAGATCGAGTTGGCGGGGAGTCGAAAGATTCGGCACGTCCTGGCACGATAACTGACAGGGGGAAAGAAGAGTGTTTTTTTCCCCCGCTTTTTTTTTCCGGAGGTGGTGGTGGCATCCTGTTAGCTGACATGCCAGAAAGCCAAGTCTTTTTTCCCTTCTTCTTCTTATTCTTCTTCTTTGGGGAGGAGGATGGGGTTGTATAGTGGGCTGGTGGTGGGGAGGGCAAGAGAAGCAGCAAAAGTCACTCAGGACCAGGCAGCAGGCATATCAGCGGGTGGGATTCACCCTTCAGTAAACTGCTGATAAAGGTCAAGGCGATGCATTATTCACAAAGAGAGCCGGAGCCAAGGCCAAGATGGTCTCCCATCCTCAGGGCAAGTGTTTTAAGAGCCTCAGCTCAGGGACTCCAACAGTGCAGTCCTGACCAGTTTTTTTCTTCTTTTTATTCAGCAGAGAAATACTGCTTTACATAAACTCTCTACAGCATCCTGGGTATTTACTGAAGGATTTCTGCACAGTGTTTACATCACCAAGTCTCTCACAAGATCTCGGTTTAGAAACATACACAGAAAGGCACACACACAACAATAAAGCTCAACAATGGTATTGACTGCTTGACAGCGATAGCATGAGGCAATAATTGAGAACATAAGGCGCTCAAAAAATGGATGAAAACGACCTTGAAATTAACTACACTTTTTATAAAGTTTTCATAAGGTCAGGGTTTATATAGCTGAGCTCACAAGTGCGCATGTCTTTGGCTGTCTTTGATCTGATATGAAATATTCAGAAACGCCGCCACTGTAATTTGATGAAAGCTAGATATCCTCAAATGGAAATGGGAGTCAGCACTTTCTGCCTAGAAAAAGAGTCTGAGTAAACGGATTTAAAGAATGAAAATTGGGGGGTCTATAGGTAATAAAGGCTGTTTAAAATACGCTCTGACCCGTGAGATGAACTGCAGCCCGTGGTGCTCGGCCAGAGCCCGGACAGCTTGGATGCCTCCTCCCATCTCCACCGCGTAGAACACATAGGCTTCAGTGCCGCGCTGCCCCCCTGTGGTCACACAGCGCCACTGCAGCATCCAAAGCAGTGTCAAAACCGCTGGCCGTCCCATCCCGAGCCCTTCACACAACAATGACAGAGAGGTTAGAGCGCTAGGCCTATACTAGCCTATACTATCTAAACATTCAGGTTTGATCAATACATGTGAAAGAGCAACTAAGTGTACAGGAGACATGGCCCAAGCAAGTGAAATGGTTCTCTCTGCTCTTCAAGATTGGATAAATGGATGTTGTGTATTCAGTGCCACTGGCCTGTCCCCAAAAACTCAGACCAATGACCTTGGTGACGATCATTTCAAATCTTTTAGTGCCAGAAGAACATATTTGACTTGTCAATTTATGCAAATCATTTTCCCACACCACACACGGGTGAGTAGAAAGTGTCAGCATTTTACACTTTAACATTAATACCCATTAGTCAACCTGGGGAAAAACAGGTGTCCCAAAATACGCATAATACATGAATCATGATATATATATATATATATATATATATAAGGCAAGAGAGAGATACAGAGGAGTTTAACTTGTCCACTTGTACTCTATGCATATTTCATGCAAATATCACTTGAATAATCAGTGTCCCGATCACTTCGCCTGAACAGTGAACAGCTAACAAGTCTTTACGTTCATGTAGAAAGACTATAACCCAAGTTACATCTTGCATGGGTAATTTTACAGTGGGTATGAAAAACACATGGAACAAGAAAACATCCAAGAAAATAAGACGACATTAAATCACAAGTTTGCATTTTTGTGATAATAGCCATAAGTGCCAGAACCCTACAAAAAAAGAAAAAAAAACATAAAAACACCACAAAACAAAACCCCCAAACTCAAAGCAACACGCACCGTAAAAAGCTAACATCCCTCCTCTGACATATGGTCACCTTCTCTCCATCTGAAAATTAGTCGCCCTGAGCACCTGTTAGGTCACAAGTCACCTGCTTTATGTAGGTAGGCACAGACGGACGTACGCAGGGGTGGGGGTGGGGGTGGGGGGGGGGGAGTACTCCTCCTGGACACTCTCCTCTCTCCCACTCAGGTGCTGGTCAGTCTCCCCTCACCACAGCTCTCACCTAGCCGTGACCCACTCTTTCTCGCGCGCGCTCTCTCTCTCTTTCTCCGTTCCCACACAATCGACTCTCTCTCTCACACACTCTCTCACACACACACACACACACACACACAAGCAGCATTCATGTGTATGGCTCCGAGTGGCATGCAAATTCGATGCCCTCGGACTCCTCTTGGCATGCGGTGTACGGGCACTCTGTACTATCAGCATGCAAAGCGCCAGGGTTGTTTATCTAACCCCTGTGCAGGGCACATCTCGCTCCCCCAGGCTGATCTGCCTTCCACCCACTCCTAGTCTGACATATGGCCATAGCTACGGCTAGCATGGCCAAAGCATATGCCACAACTGAAAGGGCCTAAACGGAAAAGGGGCTAAAAAAAAGGAAAAGGGGCTAAAAAAAATGGCTGTCACTGATGCTGTATTTTACAGTTGCATGGCTGCAACATGATGTATAGGCAAGTCTGTGAGATTATGTGGTTCTCTCGATATAACTGAAAAGTAGAAACAACAGAAAGTTTGAACTAGAGACAGTATATCAAAAGGTCGCAAAACACATAAAAAATCTCTTTAACGGTGATAAAAATAAGTCATCAAATCCATAAAACCTTACAGTAACCCACAATTCCCAGCGATTACATATGCAGTCTACCATCAGAGCCCAATTGAGCCTAATTCACATGAAATTCTGGAATGTTCAACTGGCCCCCTCCCCTAGCCACCCACCCAGAAGTTTGTCAAAGAGACAAAGAGAGTGAGAGAAGGAGTGAAAGAGAGTGCGAGGGAGAAAGAGAGAAAGTGTGTGTGTGTGTGTGAGAGAGAGAGAGAGAGAGAGAAAGAGAGAGAGACAGAGAGAGAGAGACAGAAAGAGACAGAGTGTGTGGTGTGTGTGAGAGAGCGAGAGAGAAAGAATGAAAGAGTGAAAGAGAGAGATGTGTGCCAGTGTTTTCTCCAGCCCCAGGGCAGCATGAGGGAGGAAAGGAGAAGAGAGAGAGGCCAGATGATTTGTTCCGCAGGAACAGCAACGCAAACGGGGCCCCAGGCCCTTCGGGGACGCTGATAAAGCACCTGGACATTTTTATAGACAAACTACTTATTTCTGTCCTCATATCGCTTTGGAAAAGACTGATAACTTTATATTCCTCCGAGGCACGGCGATGAGGAAGCGTCCGGGGGAAAGGCCGTTCAAGACTTTAATTGATCAGACTGAAGCCCTTAGCCCATTCTCTGATAAAAGAGGGACTTGAATGATTTTCAGCACAATGGGGAAATCTTTCTTTGGGGCCAGAGCCCAATAAAGAGTAAAAATGTAACTCATTATGTAGATTCATTGTGAAGCATTAACACTTGGTTACTATTTAAAAGACAGTCATTAGGCGTTTCTATCAGCCCTCGGAGGTCAGACTGCGAGTCAAATAGTGTAGCTTGTCTGAACACTTTGAGCAGGCCATTTCTCATTCATCCCAATTGCGGACAGGAGTAGGTATTATTACTACACACATATATTGTTATTCATATTATACAGCCTTGTTAATCCATGCTTGAAAAAATGAATGGACATTGTTAACATTAGCAGAAGATCCCATCATAAATTACACACCCTTTGGGACTAGGAAAATGGATAGAACAGTGCCCAAATTTCCCCCCAAAATTCAAAATAAACAAATTAACCTGATGGACACAATTCCATGTGCATTCCGATAGCAATCAAATAGTCAATAGTTGAATATTTAAAAAAGAAAGTAGCTGTTCTGCCCCTGCTGTAACATCAAATATTACCATGATGTCATTCCATTCAATAGTCCCACACAATAGTGTATATACATGGTCATGTCAAAGTCAGGATTTAAGTAGCCTATCTGCTTAACTTCAGCATCCGAACACAAACTGGGGATGTCGTCTGAAGTTGCCTAAAGAGGGTGGGAGTCTGAGATAATCCCACCCCCTTCCATAACAACAAAGGTTAGGCTTGAATTAGCAATTGCAGTGAATAAACCGCCTTACCTTTTATTGGCGTTTCAGCGCTTTTTTGCTGGTGGCGTTTCTTGCATAACGTAGCCTAAATGTTGCGTTTCCTCGCCAGGCGCCATCCTGAACAACAAAAAGATTTTAGCCCTCAGCATACCTGATTGAGCCAGACACTAGGCTACATAACGTTACATGATGCTACGTTAACATTACATGTAGCCTATCGAAATCCCACTGATATTAGCCTATGCTTCTTTCCGATAAAGTAGCCTATGCCTAAGACCTAGACATGTTTTTTTAAAGACCTTCCTGAATGTATGCTCACTACTGTCGCGACTGCATGCTTCTCTTCGTTTCCAATGAGATTCTGAAAAAGCGGGGAAGATGCTTTTGAATGCATAGTGTGATGGCGAGAGGCAGCCAGCGCAGACAGATCTGCATATGGAAATCAGGGTTAGCCCGGGTCCAATTTTATTTAACTGCGATGTTCTGGTTTTTAATTAGATAGGGGTGCGAGACGGACCAAGGGCGAGGAAACGTGATTGCCATACATTCTCTTTTAAACAGTAAGTAGTCTAGTCGCTGCTCAAAATATAGTTGCAAAGGCAGCCATATCACCTGAGACTGTTTAATCTACATCATGCTGCTGGCACATGCATGCATGCGCGCTTAACGTTACCTACGACCAGTGCATCCATTCGCAGTTATTATTGACACGTTTTAAACAGACTATACGTCTAAGGAAACGATGCGATTTAGAATTTATTACACTTCTCCTGCACATGGAAAAGGTGTTTCAAAGGCACCTATATAGTCAAATGCAGGATTTAAGACTGTTTCAATGTATTCACGCCGCTCTGCTTAACTTCTGGCCAATCACAGATTCATACCAGTTAAATGTCACATTAATGCGCATGCGTCGCATTGTCAGCCAGTCGCGCGGGAGAAACTGAAAACAGATGAAAAGAAATCAACAGTGGCCAAGCACGTACGTAAAGGTTGTTTGTATCTTACGTTTAGTATTTCTTTGCTTGTATATTTTTTGACGATTAACTTTAACTAAGTATACCTTACTGCGCCTGTATTCTGGGCGTGTTCGAGCCATACTTTGTAGTTTGATGTTGCACGGCTTTTCCTGAAAGACGTTATTGTGTAACAAATGTTAGCCAGTTAGCTACGTTAGATAAGCACACATTGCACAGATGAATTGCCACCTAATACTGCCTACCACACTCAAACACATTGTGTGCATAGACTAACAGCAAGTGATTAAATACCAGTGCAATGTGTTTTGCAGTCCGACGTGTCAGTGAAATGGAAGATGACTTCTCTCAGTCCCTGACACCGCCAGTGTCGCCTTTTGCCGGAGAGAGCCACTGTTCTTCAATCCCCGACCGGCCTCCGTGCTTCTCATGTGCGTCAGTGTCAGATGTGAACCGAGACGAGAGAAAAACACTTTCCCCTGAAGGATATATTAGCCGGGGAGCACTGAAGAGGCAAGTTGTAGCATAACTTCCTGGTACTATGGTATCACGCAAAACCATAACATACAAGTGCATTACAATAGTCATGGTATTACGCAAAACCATTTAACACATACAATCCCATGTTGACGGCATTAAGCTGGCAACATAGAATTCTGCACCCAATAGTGTTGGTATTATGGAAACCATGACAGAGCATCCATAAGACCACACATTTGGAAGCCTGGCCGTGTAGGTACTTCCGCTCGGTTATCATCTCCCTACAGCCTAGTTTGGATTTGATTCTATTGAGCTCTCTGTCTCTGGAGGTATTTTTTGCCAGATCCGATCTTTGCATTGAGCTAGGCTGCCATCAGTTAAGGCCAGCTATCAGTCAAGGGCTAATCCAATGTTTTTAACCTTGTAACACCTCCAGCAATTAATCATTTCTCACTACCCAATGCCCAAATCTGTACAAATCTGTACAAATAAAGAACGAGGGGCTGGATTGCCAAACATGCATTTTTTTTATTTTTATTATTATTGTTTCTCTCTGATCCTCAGGCTTCTCCTCAAACTTGATCCTGCTCCTGGGGACTTTGAATTGGACACAGTTGACATATTTGGTTTCACTTGGGTGACAGAGACAGCTCTGGTAGAATCAACAAAACTACTATTCGGCTTGTTTAGGTAACAGTGACTTTTTTTTTTTAATATACGTTTATCCATAACTGTGCTACTTTATAGCTTGATTAATAGTGGAATATCTCTCTCCTTTAAGGCAGAAGGTTCTCAGGCTGGAAAGCCTGGTGCAGTCCAGCTCCCATGACTTTGGTGGGTGTTAAACATGGTGCAAACATGTAAACAATATATCTTCACATTATGACTACCATGACCTGGATGAATGAAAATATTCACATATTTGTGTCTTTTCCTCCGTATGTTGTTGTTTACTGTATTTTAGGTCAAGCCAGTGGTCTACACTATGAAGCAGAAGAGCTTAGACAGCAGTGTGTCTTGTTTCTTCATTATGTGAAAGTATTCATTAGCAGGTAAACAGCACTCAAACTTTCAAAGCCGCAGGCAGGAGGTTTACAAACACACTAACGCTAATACTGTTAGTGTGCCTACCACCGTTAATATGTAAATGTTAATATTGGGAATATCCTGTAGCTGAGTAAAATGTGTGTTTACCTTTGTTACCTGCAGATTCCTGGAAACCCCACGAGGCTTGGATGATGAGCCCCTTCACCCATATGAAGAGCTAGAGGCTCAGCTCCCATCCTCATTGGTCGAGGAGCTGTTTGGAATCACTCTCCTGATTGGCCGCCTCAAGGACCTCCCAGCCAATGTCCAGAGTGCTTTCACTATTCAGCACCATGGCAAGGTACAGCAGTGCTATTGTTGCATGTATGGCTCATTTGTACGAGTGTGTCTGCATCTTTATAGTATATGTATGTGTGTTCTACATGGTTGAGTTTGGGTTTGTGTGTGTGAATGAAGGAGAGTGATGATGAGAGAAGAGGTGCATTTGTGGGTAAGGGGTTATTAGTTCTGTCTCATTGTCCCTTCTGCACTATACTAGCAATGAACCCAGAGAGGCCATTCTATTAAACGTTCTATGTAGGACAAAGTCACAGCAACGAGAAATATACAGATTTCTTTTAACTTACAGGAATCATTTAGTTTGTGGTGTGACCTCATGATTAGCTAATTTAAGTTGATGTAAGCCAGTTAAGGTTCAGGGTTAAGGGCTTAGGGCTTAAAAGGGATTCATTGTTTTAACCCTAATGTAAGTAATGATGAGAGAGAGAGAGAGAAAGAGGAAGAAAGAGACTCTGAACTGTCACCCTTTGTGCTCTATAGCTCTTCCCTCCATCATGGCACCTGTTGCACCTCCACCTGGACATCCACTGGTGTGTGCTGGAGACTCTACACCTGCTGTCCCAAAAGACACTGGGTAAGGGCACACACACACACACACACACACACACACACACACACAGCGACACAACCAACTGAAAGTACTCTGGGTTAAAATACACTAGAATATCCATACATTTTCCAGAGTGTTTGATTGAAATGATGGTAAATCTGTGCATAGATCTTTGACTCTCAAAAGCATAACATCTCGGACTAGTACGACCTGTAAGCTCAGTTTGTTGTTTTGTTTGTTTGTCTGTTTGTTTTGTTTTTGATTTGCTCTGGACAGGCAGTAGAAAAGAGATTTTGCTATGTCCTACTGGTAAAGTGATGGTGGTTGTTAGTGTGACATGTCCTGTTAGAGTGTGTTTTATGGATTTGCGTGTGTGTGTGTGTGTGTGTGTGTGTGTTTGTGTGTGAGCAGGTCAGGTGGTGTATGCTCACCAGTTTGTAAACCTGACTGGGGAGAACCTTACCAACGTCAGCCTCTTTGAGGAGCATCTCAGCGGCCTCCTCTGTGACCTCATTGGCCTCGCCATCAACAAATACAGCAAGGTGTGTGTGTGTGTGTGTGTGTGTGTGTGTGTGTGTGTTTGTGTTCTTACATGTTAGGGGTGTGTGTGTGTGTGTGTATGCGTTTAAGAAAACACACTTGGACAATAATTGTTGTTAATTAATTATGATATTTTGCTAAGACCTCACAAGTCATTCTGGATATTGAAACATTCATTGATATGTAAAGAAAACATCAGACTAAACCTCCAAAAATGAACCCGTCCTTAGCCACCTCGAATACCGCACTGTGCTCTGATAATTGACAGTTAGCGGATTGCGTGACAATACCAGATGAAGGTGCTGGGTGGTAAATGACCTAAAATTGCTAATGTGTGCATTACTATTGCAACCATGTGGTTTAGAAAAGATTTATTTGCTTATGCCAGTAGTGTTAGTAGGATGTGTAGTCTGTTTTTTTTTTTTGTACCAGTGGTACTAGTAGGTTGTATACTCTGTAATTTGCTCATGTCAAAACTGTTAGTAGGTTGATGGTACATGTAGGTTGTTTAGCCTGTCATTATCATGACGTGGTGTTAAAGTGGGCCATGTTGGTTTTGTTCCTTCTGTGTGGTGGCGGCCATGCTCTGTAGGTGAGGCCCACTGAGGCCCTGTCCAGCCACCACTACCTGTGCCTCTGCACCAAAGAACTCTGGGTCCTCCTCATCCACCTCCTGGAGCACAGAAGCAAGACCACACACACACCTGTGAGTCAGGGGAACATGGAATGTACACACACCTGTGAATTAGGGAAACATGCTGCCTGCACACACACACACACACACACACCCATGAGTCAGGGCAACATGGAACTTGCACATTTCTGAGTCAGGGGAACATGATGTGCGCTCGCACACACATGTGAGGCAAGGGAACATTGAACTCGCACACACGCACACACACACACACGCACATCCAAATTTTTAGTGCCATAACATATTCAGGCCTATAAAGTTTCTGTGTCTCAGTATCATTGTCTTCCTAACCCCCTGTTCTCTCTCCCATCAGTCCTTCTGGGGTTATGTGACGCCGCTTCTGCAGAGTCTCCTGAAGGGGGCGCCAGCAGTGGAGCAGCGCCTTCCCAGCACCTGCAAAGACCCACTGGGCTTCACCTGGTGGCTGGTCACTCAGCTGGCTCAGGTGGGCCAGTACAGCCGGAACGGCTCGCTTCACACTGAGGTATGCCACGCAACCCGTTTCTGTTATGGAGCGTGTGACACACACACACACACACACAACCACAAAAAAACCCACTTTCTTTAAAGAGGGGCTAAGCAACGTTCAGTTTTTTCCTCTCATGAGCTCCCTCTAAAGACCGCTGTATTGCATTGTATTGCACTGCATTCTATTGGAGGCGGTCCGTGCTGCTGAACATTGCAAGTGCTCGATCTACCGCTATAGGCCACGGTGGCGCATTCTACACCGTTCGTTCACCGTGTAATGACTCATTTTAGCATCTTAATTAAATGAAAAATGTTGCATAGTGGGCCTTTAACAGTTGGTTATTAATGTGGTCACTGATGTCTTCCAGAAATCAGTCCAGCTTGAGCACAACTGGAGTTTTGTGTGCGAGCTGCTCAAGTCTACCTGTGATTCAAAGGTGAGTTGCACTGATTGATCTTCCTCTTTGGGCCTGAGCCCTCCCTGATTTAGACATTTGTAAGCTGTGTTAATCTTTTTATATAAATGTGCAGTTATAAATAGTGTACACTTGTATTTAGTTTAATTACGCATTTAAAGGGATTCTCCGGAGTAAAATACAATTTAGGCCAATTTACGGATGATTGGGAGTATATACATTGAGTTGGCATCAAAATCAC
>JAGFZM010003362.1:2378-29120 GCA_017657215.1 Limnothrissa miodon
AAAAAATGCTGATAGGGAGTTTTTCCTTGCCCCTGTTGCTCATTTGTGCCCTTGCTGTTAAACGCTATGAGACATTTCTTGTTTAATGCTCTTACATGATTGATTGATTGATTGATTGATTGATTGATTGATTGTTATATCAACTGGACGTATATTGATTGTATGTATGCGGCTTTAGGCCTTGCTTGGGTGTATTTACTCCCATCTCTCAATTTCATTGTACCTGTGACAATGACAATAAAGGACATTCATTCATTCATTCACTCCCATCACTTTTTCTCCCCTCTGTTGTCTCCCTCTATCCCAATCTCTGTCCCAATCTCTCTCTTTTCTTTCTCACCCTCTCTCTCTCCCTCTCTTTCTCCCGATCTCTCTCTCTCTTTCTCTCTCAAAATCAATTTCAAATTAAAAAAAATTATTGACATGAACATGAGAAAAGTGTTGCCAAAAATACTCCACAAATTCAAACAATAAAAACTTATCAGCATAAAGTTATATAAGTAATAAAGAAAGATAACTAACTTCCTTTTTTTCTCTGAGAAATGTGTTCTTAAAGTAAAAATTAAATACATAATCAGAAACTAGTAACTAAGATTCACTGTAACGGTTATAAAATGAAAATGAAAAGATAGATATCTAAATTTAGCTGTGATTAAAAACAGGAAATGTATAACTAAATTTAATAAAATAGAAACTTGTAACGACATAAATATACCTACATACTAAGAAACTATGAATGAATTAAGCTACATACTCTCTCTCTCTCTCTCTCCTCTGTTAGAATATGAGAGGGATGGATATTATGTGTCACTGCAGGAAGTGGACAGCATTTCAGAGACGATAGGGGATGTCACCATGCTCAACACCCTCAAGCACTATAAGGTGTGTGTGTGTGTGTGTGTGTGTGTGTGTGTGTATGAGATGTTTAGAGACGATAGGGGATGTCACCATGCCTAACACCCTCAAGCACTATAAGGTGTGTGTGTGTGTGTAGCTTGCTGCCTGCTCTCCTAGCCACAGTTATGTCAGTGTGTGTGTGTGTGTGTGTGTGTGTGTGCCGTGTGTGTCATGTAGTTTTCTGCATGCTCTCCCATCCACAGTTATGTCAGAGAGAGAGAGAGTGTGTGCATGTGTGTGTGTGACTGTGCCACAAGGTCAAATAACGCTCAAATTAGATTAAATCCAGAGGAAACCTTTTCTTTCTGGTAGTTAGTGTTGGGGCCCATATAACAGTGTTGGGGCCCATATAACAGTGTTGGGGCCCGTATAACAGTGTTGGGGCCCGTATAACAGTGTTGGGGCCCATATAACAGTGTTGGGGCCCATATAACAGTGTTGTTCTGACCCAACTCCTCTGACAAAGAAGTTTCCCTGCATAAAGCTTTTGGCCCTCTGGCCTTTCTCCACTCCCCTATGCTAGCCCGTACTAGCCCCAGGATAGAGACAATGAACCAGGTGTGTAAGTGGTTGTCATGGCTGCACATGCAGTAGAGGAGGCCTGCCCATATTGCTGCCTTCATCTGACCCATGGTTGAAGCACTAAACATCATTAGCAGCTAGCTTAGCATAACCTTAATCAATGAGCTTTATTAGCAGGTAGCTTAGCATAACCTTAATGAATGACCTTTATTAGCAGCTAGCTTAGCATAACCTTAATGAACACTCACCACTCAGGCTGCACCCATGTGCTGATGACCTGAATAATGATGATCATCCAAGCGTCTTAGTATTTCATGGCTAATGTTAACCATCTCCTCCAACACATGCTTTTGCCCAAAGTGACTTTGAAACACAGGCAAACAAAAGTAGTTGTTTGTGTGTGTGATGTAGGGCCCGATTTTCAAGTTCAATTGCTCATAGTCTGAAGTCTAAAACACAGTTCTCTTTGGGGGAGGGGCCAGCGCAGAATGCTATATTGCTTGTAGAAAAAGTGGACATCGCGCCTGGCGCATAGTTCAAATGGGTTGTTAAATTAGTAAATTAGTCATGGGTGTGTTTTGGGTGTAGCATGTTACAAACTAATAGGAGTTCTCACACTCATTCCCTTTAAAAGTCAGACGCACGGCGCATTCCATGTTCCATGGCGTATTATGTATTATGATGGCGGATTATACCTGCAAAATGTTTTCATGTGAGGAAAATGTGCGCGAGGTGAAGGCATGGAAGATTTACAGTATATATAACCAAAATATTAACTTAAATAATGTTCTGGTGGTGTGGCCTAATATGTAGGCCTACAGTCTTGTTTCTTGACAATCTCACTTGAAAGGTGTATTTACATCCCTATGTGTCCGCCACTGGTCAAATAGCCCGTCAGTTAGACTACTTATTAATTCTCAGTGCTTACTGCAATCAACAAAGGTTTGCAAATATGATATATTTTAATAAAATAACCGTTGTGATCAAAAAAAAAATGTATGGTGTGATGTATGTGATGTACATTTGAATTTTATATTTCAAGGACTGGGCAGCTGCTTGCTCGTGCTGATGAAAGAAGCAGCTTGTGTCTGCACTAAGCACTAAGCGCCCGTAAAATAGCCTTTGAATAATGCGCTAATGATTCCTGACCAGGTTTTTTCTGGTCAGTAGCGAATTCACATTTACCTCTTGTAAAATACAAAAAATTCGCACTATGCGCCGCACCACACCCCTTCTTTTCAATGACACGCCCGACAGAGCGCAAAGCCATCCGCTATATTGACAGCATACATTTCTGCCGGAAAAGAAAACAATCCGCTCACACAAAATAGCAATGATAGGTTGCGCAAGTTGCGAAAGCACTGTAATGTTTAAGTCAGCTCTTTATGTCCCCTTCAGTCCCCTGCTTAACAGACTCAACTCTTGGGAGTTGTATGTTTATGCATAACCAGCTAAGCTTAACGGATGGCCATTTCTTATGTATGTGTTTGTTTGTGCATAACCAACTTGGCTCATCTCTTGTGTGTGTTTGTGTGTGTGTGTGTTTGTGCATAACCAACTAGGATCTTAGAAAAACACTTCTTCTTGCTCTAAGCAATTGTGTGGGTGTGTGTGCGTCACTAAAAGGAGAGCTATTTCTTAATTACTGCCTGAGATTTCTGTTTCTGTGTGTGTGTGTGTGTGTGTGTAGACATCAAGTTAGCATTGCTTGCACAGTAAAAGAGAAGCAGAGACAAATATATAATATGTGTGTGTGTGTGTGTATGAGTGCATGCCTGTGTATGAGGGACCGTTTGAGAAATAATTCATACTGGGTCTCACTTAGTATCATACTCTTGCACGTACACTACTGAACTCATTCACATTGACTACTACACACAATGTACATGTGTGTGTGTGTGTGAGAGAGAGTAGTAATATATGTGTGAGAGTGTAATGGTATATGTGAAAGTATGAGTATGAATAGTATGGTATATGAGTATGAATTATTTCTCAAACGGCCCCTCATACCTATGAGTGTGTGTGTGTGTGTGCACATGTGCTAAAGATATGATACACATTCTCTACGCACTCTACAGATTCCTGATGGCTCAACCATAAAGGTCATCATGAGGAAAGTACAGGTTCCCCACAGCCCCACGTCCAGTGTTAAAGGTGAGTGTGTGCGTGTGTGTGTGTGTGAGCTCCCCAGCCCCATGTCTAGTGTTAAAGGTGATTGTGTGTGTGTGTATGTGTGTGTGAGCTCCACAGCCCCACGCTTAGTGTTAAAGGTCAGTGTGTGTGAGTGTGTGTTTTACAATGACACGCTCAGTGTTAAAGGTGAGTATGTGTGTTTATGTGTGAGAAAGAGCTCCCCAGACCCTAATCAGTGTTATAAAGGTGTGTGTGTGCGTGTGTGCATGTGTGTGTGAGCTCCACAACCCTTAGCTCCCAGTTAAATTTAGAATCACCTTCAAAATCCTTCTTCTCACGTTCAAGTGTTGTTTACATTCTTTGTTTTCTATGTTTCAAATGTTGTATAGTGTTCTTGAGTGTTCTGAAACGCTCTTTTAAATAAAATGTATTACTATTATTATTATGGAACCGGATAGTTCTAGCAGCTATCTGATAAGGGTGATAGAATCTTATAGGGTGAGATGGAATCTGATAGGGGGTGATGGAATCTTATAGGGGGTGAGTTAAGTTAGTCTGATAGGGGGTGATAGAATCTGATAGGGGGTGATGGAATCTGAAGGGGGTTAGTGAATCTGATGAGAATTAGTGAATCTGATAGGGGTGAATTGAATGAATCATGAAGGGGTCCGTGGGAAAAGGCAGTTTTGTATTTGCCGTCATGTTGGCACGGAGGACTGGATTAGGGCAGATTAATAATCTCATGATGTTTAATCTGTGGGAGCGTAGAGGCTGCAGCATTGTGCTCTGAGGAGCTCTTTGTGTTGAGGCTAATCCCGCTAAAGGCTTTAGCAGACGTTAGGTAACAGCAGCCAAGCATATTCTTGTGCTTTATTTTAACGTACATGTTTTTTTTTCTGTACAAGCATTACAAATGCCCAGGTATTTTGTTTCATGCATTTAGCCTAATTAAACATTTATTTCTACCGCTTCATGTCCTCAGCATTGTGTTTACCTTTTTTCTATGCATTAATAGAAAATACTACAGAGATACAGCAAAAACATTAAAAAATTCTGCATTGTACTGCACTGTATTTTTCAGACAAATCCAGAAAAGAAACAAAACGTCTTTATTATTTTTATTCTGTATCGGTATGTCTGTAAATTATTTTAGTGAAAGTAAAGAACCCATAAACATGTTGATTAACTTTCTCTGCCAGCTCAGACATAAAAAATGTTTTTAAAAGACATTCGGCTGTTAACTCAAGTGGGTGCGCGTGTGTATGTGTTTGTGTGTGTGTGTGTTATTTACAGAGGAACCTGACTTTCAGACCAAGTACTTTCACCTGGTAAGTTCCATTAAATTTATATAGGTCAGTGATTTTAGTATGTTATAATTTACTTCTGTGAGTCTGTAAAATATTAGTCCTGGTGTAAAGACACATCGTCATTCATTGCAGATTGACCCTGATCTAGCAGACGACAAAAACCCAGAAGGGAAAAAGCTCAAAGTCAAAGAGGTTTATCTGACCAAGCTGTTCTCTACCAAGGTCATTTATTCATTGTTCATTAATATCTATGTGAATTTGATTATTGATTTGTCAATTGATTTGCATTTCTTCATTCATTCATTTGTTTGTTCATTCATTCATCCACTCATCCATTCATTCATTCCTTCATGTAAACAGGTGGCTGTGCATTCATATGTGGAGAATCTCTTTAAAACTATCTGGGGGATGTCCAATAACAACCGACCACTGCACGCCGTCAAGTATTTCTTTGACTTTCTGGATGCTCAGGCGGAAAACAAGAAGATCAGTGACCCGGATGTGGTGCATATCTGGAAAACCAACAGGTAGCATTTAGAAATGTCTTGCCTATGTGCTGATGCTACAACCAAATAAGTTATTAAGTATGGTGATGTACTTAAAGGTTAAAAAAAGTGCATGTTAAAGATTTAATATGCTGTTGGCTATAGGGTTTGTGGGGGTCTGTGCATGTTAAAGAGTATCTTCTGTCCTATGGTTTAATTTGCCATTGGCTTTAGGGTTTATGGGGGTCTGGTTCAAAGGTCAAATCATTTTCTGTGTTCGTGCACTTTATGTCTGAACAACATTGATCCACCTTAATACGCACAGAGACCAAAATGATCTTCTTTATCTTGAAGTATATGCACTGTAAAAGGGTATTTACTTTTTCTTTTACATTTTAGGAGGCTCTGTGCCTTTCTTCTGATAGACCAGTAGAGAGAGACAGGACCAGAGAGAGAGAGAGAGATGGGGGGAATTAATACCGTTTTTGTACATTGCTTGAACACATTTTGCAAAACTTGGCTCATGGTGCCAAAACTCCACACACAAGGAAGTAAGGAAAAACACAGGGAAATAAACCATTCACATCTATGTCAAATACAAACTCTGCGATCCTTTGCCAAACAACAATCCTTTGCCAAAACCTCACTTTGATGACAAAATGATACCCACTTACGTCATGTCAATACACTCTCATATCAACAACAACACACTAGTCTACTTTATATAAAACACTGCAGTCCTTGATTTTTACTGTTTTTATTAAATTCCACAGATCTTTTTCACCAAAAAAAAATAAATTTTCAGATCAAAAACATTTTATTACAGTAGTGTATTTTACAGTGTTAAATTCAATTAAAGCAAAAATAAACAAAAATAAAACAAACAATACACTACTGTAAACACAGAAAAACACAGCTATGCTCAAGTGGGTTTATGGATCCTGCTGTCTGTTGGGCCTGGCCGCAGGATCTAATCAACATCATAAGCAATGTCTTCTCTCGTCTCATCTATTTTTGAATAGATGTGTTTTCCCAATGGTAGCATGAGATTTGAGTTTTGAGCAAAGTGTCTTATGTATGAAATAGTGTGTAGTGTGCAGGAGCAAGTGTGTTGCAAGAAGGAGCAAGTGTGTTGCAGAATTGCAAGTGCAAAGCAGCCCTTTTGTTTAAGGTATAGTTACACTTTGTTTAAGGTATAGTTACACTTTTGTTTAAGATATGGTTACACTTTGTTTAAGGTATGGTTACACTTTGTTTAAGGTATGGCCACAACTTCAAGTTATGTTCCTTTGATTTTAGCATGTGCCAATAGTGTTCAAGCAATGGGTAAAAACTGTAAGTGCCTTGCTCAAGGGCACAATGGTGGCAATGGATGTACTTTTATTGATTTAAAGTGTTTCTCCGATTTTTTCAGGAAAAATTGTGACGCAACTAAAAAAGTGTACTACTAGAACTAGAAATTGTTGCTTAAATGTAGATCACTGCATTATTTTTTCTTCTGTGTTACTTCCTGGTTCCCAGCCTGCCCCTGCGCTTCTGGGTGAACATTCTAAAGAATCCGCAGTTCGTGTTCGACCTGCAGAAGACCCCTCACCTGGATGGCTGTCTGTCTGTCATCGCCCAAGCCTTCATGGATTCCTTCTCCCTCGTAGAACACCAGCTGGGGAAGGTACACACACACAGACACATACACGCGGCACGTTCGGTTCTGTCCACTTGCATACTGTTTCGGTTATATTTTATTTTATATATATATATTTTATATAAAATGTTTTATCTTTTTATATTTTATATATATTTTTTTTTCATTAAATCTATAACTAGCGTAATCTAAGCTCTCCATGCGGAACTAAAGTCTTAGGCGAGTTTCCACACGGACACCTCTGAGTGTCGGACACTTATGGCAAATGCAAGGTCAGCTCATTATGTTCTCCTGTCTGAAAACACTTTGGCTTCCCTGATAAAGTTACCAATGGACAACGGCAAGTGGATAAATCCAAAGTTTTTTGTCATATTCAGGCTGTTGCTGCTACGTGTTTACATATATGTTACTTGTTTATTTATAGTTTTTATTATAAGATTAGTTTTAATTTTTATTGTGATGCGTCTGTGCCTCTGTGAATGTCTGCATGTGTGTGCGTGTGTGCGTGCCTGTATGTGTGCGTGTCTGTGTGTGTGTGATCTCCAGCACGCCCCGACCAATAAGCTGCTGTATGCCAGGGACATCCCCCAATATAAGCAGGAGGTGAGGGCCTACTATAGGAAGGTGAAAGAGCAGCCCGCTCTCACCAGAGGCCAGTTTAAGGACTTCTTAATGGAGGAGTCAAAGGTGAACACACACACACTCACTCATAAATATACTGTTCCTGCTGGAGGAGTCAAAGGTGAACTTCAGCCTTGCCCTCCCCAACATTCACACACACACATTCATAAACATACACACACTCACACTTTTATTTATTTATTTATTTATTTATTTGTTTTGTTTTTTTGCATTGCTTGTCTTTCACTACAGTACACTGGTCAGGGTTCCCGCGGGGTCTTAAAAAGTCTTAAAAGCATTTAATTTATGAATTTGGAAATAATACTTTTAAAAGACTTGAAAAAGTCTTGAATTTTTAAGCCTGGGTCTTAAATTTTGTGCAGTAGGCCTACGTAACTTGTCCGTGTCGCATTTCTCATCAAAAGTTTAATTTATCAACCACCCTTAGCCTATTTCATTTGGCCAAATAACATCACCTAAAGTAAGAGTGGCAGATCCAATAATTGAGAACGCAACGCAGCCCCCAGTCAAAATACAATCCGAACCAAAGATAAGTATTTAGCTAATATAACCAAAACCAAAACAACTTAACAGTATTAGTAGGGCTGTAACAATATGCTATATGAAACCGAAAGCGCGAAACTCAGAACCACAAACTTGTTTCACGTTGTGAGAAGGCAGATTCACGACACACCCCTTCAAACTAGTTAGCCTTCCCGTTCAGATCCAATGCTACCGCATCTTTACATTATTAGCATTATTTGAATTATACAATTTTAATAGACCTTCAACATGAAAATAGTTAAGAATACATTATTTCATTTTACTCGTAAGCCTGCAATTACGCGTCATGTGACGCCCATCTACAAAAGCAAACGGCAATTAACACACAGATTGTAGACACCTCTCTATGCATTCAAATCAACAGTAAGGCAAAGTTTTTGCTACCCACTGGAAAACAAGGACGGCACTCGTGTATTCGACAAAACCCACTACATACACTACCATAACTTATTTGAAGCAAAGTTTTCAGCCAATTCAGAGCGAGCGCAAAAATTGCTAATTGTAATTACTATGGCAATTGATACGCGGCCCTTTTCGATTTCTGAAAACGAGAGGTTTAAGTATTTACTTGCGCTGGCGCGCCATTATGCATTACCAGCAGGTGCACTTCTCTCAAAATGAGCTACCAAAACAATTTCTAACGTCCTCCAAACGCGCAGTGTATGAGAGCCTATTCAAGCGATTTGTCCGATATGGATTTCACAGCAACGTCAACGTCGTTGCACTGCGCAAGACTGGGGCAGAAAGCAACATTTTCGTATTGAAACTGTGGAGGAAAGCAACATATGACAAGAAGTTGTTGTGTAATGAACTGTGCAAACAGAGTTGGAAATGGCATCAAAATGTTCAACATACCTAGGAAGAGGCATCCGTTTCAAGTAGCTTGTATCTTTAATGTCAAATATGTATATAGACAAAGGCTCAAATATGTAGAATTATGTTTGGGTATATGTTGAGTGGGTGTGTGCAACTCTTTTTGACTACAGAAGAGAGATTAGTAGACTAACAACAGGTAATAAACAGTACATTTAAACTGGGCTTTCTCATGGTTATTCTATTACGATAGATGGCTTTCCGGCCACGCAGGAAGTTTGCGTACATAGGCGCAGTGTTTGTAAACATGTAATCCATGTATATAGGCTATTATATTAATCATTTTTATAGTCAATATTTGTAGGCCTATATAGTTCTTTGGTGTTCATTGTTATTTGTTCCATTTAATGTTATTTCATTAAATAAATAATACCCATCACCACCACCACAAAAAAAGCAAGAAAAAAAAATCATGACCGGAACTGAATTGTGGATTTGGTGTATCGTTACAGCCCTAGTCAAACTCTTTTGTGGTCTGCTGAACTTTCTTTTGAGTACTCTCTACTATGGTGCAATAAGGTTAAATCATTCATCCATCATCTGTTACACATTCCACATTTTCATTTTTTTTGAGAAATAAATGAAAGCAAATTCCAAGATTTTTTTTCCATGCCGATAGGTCCATGTTGGCCGCTAGCCTGGGCCCGCCCATAATGTCTGTGATGCTACAATGAACTCGCAAACGGGTCAGTCTGGCCAGGCTGCCATTTTAGTGCTCTTCCATTTCCCAAAAAAATGGAAACCAATGAGAAACGAGCTTACGCATACATGATTGGAATGAGTTTTCTGATTGGTTGTAGATTCGCCCAGTATAATACAGAGGCATCTGATGGACGTAGGATAAGCCCGCCTCCCAGAAGGCGTGTAGTAAGGCAGCCTCGCCAGACTAAGCTCCTAAGAGCTTATCAGTCGCGTTAGCCAGGCTAGTAGGCCGCGCTATAGGTATTAAATTTTTACATACATGGTCTTACAAAGACTTGAATTTAACTTGAAGAAACCTGTAGGAACCCTGACTGGTGCATTATGGGTAATGTGTTTGCATTGCTTGCCCTATACTGCAGTGATGTGTTATGGAAGATTGTTTGCAATGCAGTTATTTTGCACTGATTGTTGTGTGGTTTCATGTAACTATTCTATTGGCTTATTTGTTCTCTTCTCAGTTGTTGTTGTTTGTTGCTCCTCAGAAACATGAAAACGAGTTCAACGAGTCGGTGGCCTTAAGTGAGATCTACAAATTCATAAATCGTTATTATAAAGAGGTAAGTTGTCCGCACACACTCCCTCCTCCAAAGGCCAAAGCACATCTAATACACACTACAAACCACCACCAGTGTGACCACACATTTTGTGGTGGTGTTGTTCCACAGTGGAAAAATGTGTGCCATCTTTACTCAATACATGCTCATTCCACATCATTTAATTTGAGGAGACAGCTGAACATGTGCACAAAATTTAGTCGATTCTCTCTGATGAAATCTTGTGTATTAGTTTATACTAATGCCCATGCAGCCGCTTCTCTCTCCACCAGTGTAACTGGTGACTCAAAAGAGCCCTGTTTACTCTGCAACTCTTCTTCTTCTGCTCCCTTGCAGATCACTCAGAAACTAGAGCAGAACAGCGCCCCCTCGGGGATCAAAGAGGAACTGCAGAAAGTGAGGGAGCTATTTGAGAACAAGAAGAAGAGTTCCTGGGAGTGACTGATGCCTTGTGTCCGTTTCCTTACTCAGAAATGATTTTGTGTGTGTGTGTGTGTGTGTGTGTTTGAGTGAGTGTGTGAGTGACTGGAAACAGATGGTTTTGGTCTGTGGAGGCGCTTTGTTCTGTATATAGTGTTTTTCACTTCTCTGAAGTAAAATTACTCAGGTCTGGGAATGCACACACACACACACACACACATAGATAGTCCATGCTTCTCTGTGGTAGCAGAACTTATGTTTGGGAATACACACTCATTCTCTCTGTCTCTTTTTCTCTCTCTCTCTCTTAAACACACACACATAGAGTCTATGTCTCCTAGTTCCTGTGGCCTTGCCTTAATGGCATAGAGACACCGTTTAAAACCTAAAGCGACTGGCATTATCTCGATCGGTGTGCTGACATTCCGATTTTTGATATCTCTTGTCGTTTGTCCGTTATTCGTTTTTTTCTTGTCATTTTCTCCCCATTGAAATGAATGGGAAAAATGTGTGAGTGTGTTTTTGAGATAGAGACACCGTTCCAAATCTAAAACGTCCGGCCTGATCTCGATTGGTGCATTTACATTTATCTTATTTATTTCTCTTGTTGTTCGTCCGTTATTCATTTACGCATTTCAATTATGCATTTACATTTATCTTATTTTTATTACTCTTGTTGTTCGTCCGTTATTCATGTTTTACTTGTCGTTTTTTCCCTATTCAAATGAATGGAATAAATGTGTGTGTGTGTGTGTGTGTGTGTGTGTGTGTCTGCATATGTCACATAATCATTCTTCATTGTTACCCTAGCAACTACTAACTGCTAGTTAGCATAGCTACCATCATTAGCATTGTTAACATTTTAGCATATATGCTAATTCACATCAGCTAAGTCCACTGAGCTCCACTGTTAGCATTGTTAGCATCATTAGTATTGTTAACATTATTAGCATAGGAGATAATTAACAGTAGCTAACTTCGCACACATACGCACACAAAAAAATGGGTGACGAGGTGGCAAGGCCACCCCGCCGTTTCTGCCAAGAAAATGTAATCTAGTTTACTAAGCTACCCAACTTCTTACTAACCAAGAATACTTTTAATGGTGTCATGTGCAATGTGTAAGTAATAACAAGTATTTGAATAAATTGCTTTGAAATGCCAATTAACTCTACAAGATACGTACAGCATCTTCTGATGACTATACGTTTATTTGTATATGTATGCATTCACCAGAGGATTTTATCTGTTTATAAATAAAAATTCTGCTTTTTAAAAAACATCACAATGATGAAATGATGGTTCTTTCTTGTCAAATATTGTAAGTGATGGTGCTTTCTTGTCAAATATTTTTTAGCTTTATTCAAAACAATGATTCTAGTTCATGTGTCACTGTACTAGTAAACGGCCCCTAAAGTATGTGAAAAAGTAGTCAAAGTGGAATACAAATGACTGAATCTAGATAGGGCTTCCATGCTGAGAAATAGTCTGATTGGCCTGAAATTCAGAATTTTGTTCTAACTTTTTAATCTGGCTGGAAATTACCATCGTTAAATGGCTTCGTTAACATGACACCCACAGAGCTGTCATTTTTGCTAAGTTATGGTCATGTAACGCCTTCTTCGTCTTTTGGGGGCTTAAAATGTCTGGGTTGTTCCCCCTTTGATGCATTACCGCCACCTACAGTTGGCTTTAAATACTCTTAACATGCATTAGCTTGTAAATAGATCAGATATTTTCCACCTGTTTCAAATGTAGGCCTAGTAGCCTGACCCTTGATGTAGACATAATGACTAGACCCCATGACGTTTTATGTGGATTATGTGGATTGTAGGGGTATCTTGGTACCTAAAGTCATAATTAAAAACATTAAATCTTCAAAAACATTGCAGAAAAACAACCTTGCAAATCGAATTTATGTCCAAATTGTTAATTAAACATAATTGTAGAGACAATATCATGTGCCCTTAGCAGGAATCAAATGTGTGACTCAATAAACAAGATACAATCACACAACTCGCAGGCCACGGCACTAACCATTCACCCATGCAGATGGACAAGAGGAGGTGTTCGGTTTATTTATAGATGTATGTCGTTTTCACTACATATTTTATATTAAGGTATATGACAGTTATGGCCTTCCCAGGACCCAGGAATGACCTGGTTGAATCGCAATGAGTGCAGTAAAAAGATCCATTTATTCCAATATGAAACACGATACAATTCCATAGAGCATGCCACGCACCGTAGCCTATGTGAATGCAGTCAAAACCTGTTGCCCTTCCGGGGTCAACACCTAACCACAACAGCATACCAGAGCCCATCTACAGGGAGCCGGTCCACTCTCTATTTACTTGCCTGCAATCTGTTGAAATTTCGCTAGTTTTGCTGTTGAGCAAGTGAAAAATGAATTGTGGTCTATGGAGCTAGGAGGCTAAAACTTGTTGTTGTCACAATTGACAACTTAATAGCTTAATATACGTTGTGGTAGTAGCTACCTGAGTATAGATTTCCCCTAGAAATGAAATAAAAAGTCACTCATGTCCTTTCTGCTTTTCATAGGATGGGCCGCTTTCCGCGTAACACGCTAGCATTTGAGCTAATTCATTTGCTCGGGAGCGCCCTCTCGTTGTAGTAGCACCTGAGAGTGGTCATTCTCCCCATATTGAAAATTCTCTGACCATACCTTCTACCTATACAGACAAATCAGAGACATTTTAATAGGAGGAGACACATCACTTACAAAATCGCCCATAGAAATGCATTGGGAAACTTCGTAACACAAAGATGGCGGTTGATTACATATGTCCCGCCTACACTCGTGCTGTTGCTCCAATCATTTTGTTGATTTAACGTAAGCATATCATCATTTGCAGCACCTGCAACTTGTTTGAAGTCAGAAGAAAAGAAGCTGCTAAAGCTCTGTCAACTGAAAATTTTAGAGTGGCAAATATGAAGTTATCTTAACATAATGTCGCCTGTACCCCTTTTAGATGTCAGAGCTAGAAAAAGCATACACATGACATTTTTGCTATACCGTTAATCGTAGCAGCATTCCATAACGGTTTTAAACATGACATTGGTGTGCACCTGCTTATTACAATTATTGTGTATTACAATACAACAGCAAACGTATGATTAGTATTTTATATTATGTTATGTACCTGTATGATTTTATATTATGTATGGGTTTTTTTTTATGTTCGTTGAGCTTATAGGATTCAAGGAGTTTATTTGTCACATACATGAGTCACTAACGCAAAACATGCAGTGAAATTGCATTGAAGAGAAGATTAAATAAAGGGAAAGAAGAAAACAAAATAAATAGCCATTGCCATTAGCCACTGTACATAAACAGTCCATACAAACAAACAGGACTCAGGATCCATGCAGAAGGCGAGCTGAGATGACTTTGAGGTCGTGGATTCACAGCCGAAGCCGGGACACAGGAGCGACACCAAGTGGGGGACGACATCGCGTCGGAGACCACTGGACAGCAGCCGATCTGCAGGCAGCGCTGCCCTCCTCCAAACACTGGCCTCCCGTGAGTTCCCGTCCTCCACTCCACAGGCAACCTCCGCAGCTCTCCACATCCAACACTCACGACGGGTCTCCGCCTGACCTCCTCCAAGCTCCGCAGACAAAGATGGCAGGGCAGACAGAGAGAACGACGGCCGGTCGGAACGCATCATTCAAAGCAAACTGTATGCTTAAGTGAACTTACAGAAGGTTTAAAAAACACAAACACACCATGATGGGGCTGTTAAGTTTTATCCAGTGACTAGTTTTTTTTCCAAGGCTGCAAAATACAATTTTTTTTTTTAAGCCATTTTTTCCTTTTCCTTCATTCACTGAAGATGGGAAATCAGTGACATCTACTGGTTAATGTTTTTAAGTCATTACTAAGCAAAATAAAACAAAACATTTGGATAAGACTTAAGGGATTACCAAAAATATATAGCTCAGCCTTAGGAACACCTGCTTACTACACACCTATACACATTAAAAAAAGAAAAGAGAAAAAAAATCAACATGTATTTACATATGATATTATGTTAACCAACAATGGTGACTCAAAGAAAACTGCATCAAGACCTCGAAATGCTTCAAGATCTCTTGGTTTTCAACAACTTTTGTGGCCGTCAACCTCAGTGAAGGGACTTGAGGGAAACATGACATGGAGATGCAAAGCTTCTCATAAAATTATTCCTTTAGGCCTAGAGGATACACGCAAGAGAACTGGCCCAAGTCAGTATAACTGAAATCACTAGATTATTATACAGGTTAATCATGTTGAGGTGAACTCATCTTTAAAAACATTGAGGCATGTAACAAATCAAGCCATTCAAGCAGGATCACTAGGGACAGCGGCTCAATGTCTTTATATTCAAGGATCGGTGAACTTTTTTAAGTTTAGCTGAGTAAAGAATTTACAGTCCTTCAGCAGAGGCCACAACTAGTTGGAACTTTATTTTTATAGTGAAGGACAAACCTTGTGGCTGAATGGGTGGCCTGAAACTGTTACATGGTGAACGTACTAGTGGGCGAGCATACACTGCACTGCAGGCCTTTGCTCACTGGTCTATGTGGATGCGATGGTGCCTGGAGAGGGAAGAGGAGTGATTGAAGCCCTTTCCACACTGAGAGCACCGGTACGGCTTCTCACTTTGCAGGATGCGTTGCTTGACCACAGGGCTATAGGCCTTTCCTGTGGGGACTGTGAAGGTGGGCTTCTCGTCCATGTGGACACGTTGGTGTCTTGCTAGAGAGGAAGAGTGGTTAAAGCTCTTCCCACAGTGGGCGCATGTGTAGGACTTGCCATCTGAATGCGCTTTCTGATGCCTTGATAGGGAGGATGAATGATTGAAAGTCTTGTCGCAGGAGCGGCAGCTGTACTGCCTCTCGCCGGGCATGCCTCGCTTCTTTGGGGTCTGCGCATCATAGAACACACTCACCGACTTCTCCGGGGTGTACATGTTCTTCAGCTTCTCTGGCGGGCTGTACATGTTCTTCCCCTCCACGTGGGTCTTGTTGTGCCGAGACAAGGAGGAGGAATGGTTGAAGCCCTTGTCGCAGTGGGAGCAGCGGTAGGGCTTGCCGCCAGAGTGGACAAGCTGGTGCTTCTTGAGGTGCCGCTTGCGGACAAAGCTCTTCCGGCACTGGTTGCACTTGTATGGCTTCTCACCCGAGTGGGTCCTGGCGTGTTCCCGCAGGGTGGCAGCCGCCGCAAAGCACTTGCCACACTGCAGACATCTGTGCGGCTTGTCCCCGGCATGGGTCTTCTGGTGCTGCTTCAGGTTGGAGGCTGTGGCAAAGCCTTTCCCGCACAGCGTGCAGCTGAAGGGCTTCTCCCGGGCGTGCATCTCCTGGTGCTTCTTTAGGTGACGGGTGCTTCTTGGGGCGATGGTGGCACAGGTGGTAGAGGTGCCGTTCGGCAACCGGAGGGTTGCAGGTTCGAGCCCTGCTCCATCTGACTACATCGAAGTATCCTTGGGCAAGATACTGAACCCCGATTGCTCCCGGTGGCAGGATGGTACCTTGCATGGCAGCCACTGCCACCGGAGTATGAATGCATGTGTGTGAATGGGTGAATGAGAGGCATACGTTGTAAAGCGCTTTGAGTGCTCGTAGGAGTAGAAAAGCGCTATATAAATGCAGTCCATTTAAAGCAAACACACACACACAAAAAAAAAAAAAAAAAAAAAAAAGTCCAACACCAACAAGCTCCTCCAACTCCGCCAAACCAAACAAAGCGACAACCACATTCAAGGCCACCTGCAGGGCACAGCACAGAGCCAGAAACGAAAAAGAAAAACATAAAAAGCCCAGAGAGGGCGAAAAATGAAGCGGAGGTACGGCTAACGGCAGCCATCGTACAGCGCCATCACCATAGCAACCTGTTCACTGTATGCTACATTTTACCGTTTGTTAGCATAGCAGTAAAAGCTAACGTTCAGACTAAGCTAACTTTCACTGTTATTTATTGTGGGAAATGATTAAAATACAAACTTGTGGTACGCATAACCTTGGGGTAATATATTATCGTAAAGCTTACAGTCATCAAATCAAATGTGGACAAGCTTAGTACGTTGCTTAATACGATCTCTGGCATTATCCAAAACTATAGTATGATTTGGGATAGTTGGTATGGTTATGCCGTAAATTACAACGGTGTTGTGAAGCGGGCGCATGCGCAGTTCTAGATAACCTGCAAGAAAAAAAGTCTTTTAAACCCTTTATTTCACGTTATACCACCAAACCTTGTCAGCGATTTTACGTTGATTTTTGTCTTGATTCCAACCATGCAGTTTTAATGTACCATAAATGTAAGCTTACTCCCCATTCATTTGGATAGGGCCCTAGTCTTGTTAATCCCAAATAACTGCCCGAAGGCGTCACCAAGATGGCTGCCGAGTGAAGGGACTTGCCTAGAAGGACTTTGGACAAATCCAGCGAAACACGGAAGTAAAGCACCCCCGCCATTGCTGCGTTCCTGTGCTGCTAAGGAAGTAGCATCAGAAATGGTGTGTTAAACGGTCTTTGGTAGTGTTGGTATCTTAAATTCTAGTCTCATGCCAGACTATGAATGAAATAATCCCGAATACCTGTAAGAACACGTAGGCTACTTTTACAGCTAACTGGTCGTGGTAAATAGGCTATATTTGTTTAAACTTGTGAAGCTTGTGAGCATATTTAATAACAGTGTGAATTTTGAATATATCTGCAACACCGCTAGTAACAAAAGCGTTTGGTTTTATTGTTGTCATTATTAATAAACAAAACACTTAACGCATTTTGTTGTCAATGAGTTACTTTAAATAGGTAATTATTGTGAACATAACACAGCTAGTACTGACAGCGTCAGTTGTGTGAATATTAGCAACACAGCGAGTAATGACAGCATTTGGTTTAATTGTTGCCATTATTGATGACAATAATACATTTTGTTATTTTAAAAAATTACCTTAATCGGTAGTTTAGGACACTGCCTAACGTCCTCTACCCAATGCTCAATTGCCATCGCCATTCAATATAGAACTGACAATGTCAAAAACCAGCAACCCCAAGAATGACATTCACATCAACGGCAAAATATGACTCCAAAGGAACGCAGCGATGGCGAAAACCAAGATGCCTGCGTCAATCAGATGCCTCTGTATACTACTTCACGAATCTACAACCAATCGGACCACTCATTCCGATGACGTATGCGTTAGCTCGTTTCTCGTTGGTGCCCACTGATTTTGGAAAAATAATTCTTCTAAATCGGAACAATGGCCATACTGACTTGCTCGCAAACTTCAATGTAGCGTCACAGGAAGTATGGGTGGGCCCAGGCTACCTGTGTTGTCTTTCGAGACCTAATTTTTTCATAGTGTATTCAGGGGACAGAAAGCTAGCTGATCAAGAGGAGATGCCATTGATCTGAGATAAAAATGCCTATGATTGAGATAAAAATGTAAACCCTGCAACATCTAATAGAGCACCTTTAACATCAAACTAGATATCTGATGTTAATGTCAAACTAGCTCGGAAGGTATCTGATTATTTTCTGTCCTTATAGAACAGTGTAAGTAACATTTAAGTTTCTATTCAACACACAGTCACAAGCACATACTTATCTAGAGGCAGCCTGTGTGCTTCACAACCATTACAGCCAATTGTTAAATAATGAACCCTTGGTTAACCATGGTTAAACTATGGACTCTGAGATAACCCAGAGACATTTGGGACGACTGTGGCCGTCAGACGTTCTAGGTGTCACACCATCAAATTCAGAGAACACTACAACAAGACATTCTAAGAATGAATGAATGAGACTTAACTGTACACTAGGTGGTGCTTCTCACATGTCGCTTATAATCAAAATGCATGCATACACACACACACACACACACACACAGACTTATCAGTGGCACTCCTTAGTACGTGCAGGCATGAATGGAGTGGCCAATCGCCCCCTTGACCTTTCAATCTACTGATTACACACATTTTTCTTAGTAAGTGTGTGTGTGTGTGTGTGTGTGACAAAGAGAGTGTGCCTGTGTTAGAGAGAGAGAAAAGATAAAACGGCTCATCTTGTGAGGGCACTAAATAGTTTGACTGAGAGACGAGAGAGGATGAGAGAGTACGATGAGATCACCTCATTTCTGGGTACATGGGGATCTTTTCAGAAACTGGTTTTCTTCTCGCTGGCCTTCAGCATCCTGCCCAACGGATTTGTGGGTATTTATATTGTGTTTGTGGCCGACACGCCTCCGCACGAGTGTTTGATCCCTGTGGAGAGCAACATCAGTGCGAGCTGGAGGAACGTGAGCGTTCCCCTGGTGACGAAGGATGGGGTTCTAAAGCGCAGCTCGTGCAGCAGGTACCGGCTAGACCTGCTCAGGAACTTCTCACGTCTCAACTACGTCCCCGACGTGGACGTCAACGTCAGTCAGATTGAGCAGGAGCGCTGTGTGGACGGGTGGACGTACAGTAAAGAGATCTACCAGTCCACAATCGTCACTGAGGTGAGGTCAGACTCTAAAAAAGCGTTAATGAGGCTTACTTGAACCGATTGGTTCCTTCATTCTAACAACAATGTGTGAAATCGATGACACGAGTTTGATTTCTGTTGACTTGCATTGCTTCACGAAGAAATAAAATATATTTTTGTGATTATCCTATAGTGGGAGTCATACAATAACCTAATAAAAGTAGCTTCATTGTTATCCTCTTTCGTAAGTCGCTTTGGATAAAAGCGATTGTTAAATGCATAAATGTAATGTAACATTTGCTTAATATATATATATATATATATATAACATTTTGTATATATATGTAATTTATATATATTATATATTGTTACATATGTCTAACATAAATACTAGGGAAATGAATGATGCTATTGAATAAGGGCATTTCAGGTGAACAGACAAAATTGGGCAAATATCACCCTATGGTAAATCATTCATTATTTTATGACTGCACACTTTCTCAATACATGTTGTCAAAAGTTATCTAACAACAAAGCTGTGAATTCTCTCTTTCTCTCTACCACTCCCTTTCTCCCTCTTTTATGAATGTGTGTGTGTGTGTGTGTGTGTGTTTAATATAGAGAGAGTATGTCTGAGTGTATGTGTGTGTGTGCTTGTCTGTGAGTGTGTGTGTGTGAGTGTGTGCTGGACCAAGAAAGTTATGTAATAACAAACTTTCCAATTCTCCTCTCTTTCACGTGTCTGTGTGTGTTTGTGCATGCATGTGTGTTTGTGTGTGTGCAGTGGGATCTGGTTTGTGAGAATGAATATAAAGTGCCACTCACAAGCTCCCTCTACTATGCCGGGTCACTCCTGGGCAGCTTCTTATCAGGACAAATGTCAGACAGGTCAGCACCTACATTTCATTCATTCATTCATTCATTCATTCATTCATCTATTAATGCATTTATTTTTTCATTTCGCCAACAATTCATCCATTCATTTAGCCATCCAATCATGCATTCATCCATTCATGTATCTATCCATTCATTCATTCATTCATTCACACATCCATTGATTATTCCATCCATTCATGATTCATCCATACATTATCATACCATCCATACTGTCCATGTCCATTATTTATTTATATTTTTGTCTTTAAATATGATTTGCTTTATGCTTTCTTTGTTTATTAGACTGTTACCTAAGTGCACATAGGTTCAGTTCTGTTTTGTTGTAATTTATTTGCAAATAAATGCTACCATTATATAAACAACGAAGTCAGAGGGAATCCCCAGTGACGAAGGAGGTCAAGCGCTGGACCGACCAATCGGAAGCCATGCTACAGGACGCCCTTAGCAACGTAGATTGGGAGCTGTTCCGATCGATAGAGTTATAGAGCTTATGTTCCATTGAGTTAGTGTAAGCTGTAAGCTAAATTTTTTTTTACTGTCCTTGCTATTGACAACACTCACCAAGCTTGTGTAACAGGGCTATGATTAGAATTTCTTTCAAACCATCACTTTAATTTCATAATTTCATCAAAATATGTCCTTTACATTTGTATGTTCACTGTTCACGTTGGGCTGCTGCAGCACTGAACAAGTCACTTGGTATGTCACGTGACAGAACAACAGCGAATCACAGCGGATACGATACCAACTTCAATATCGATTATATAAATACCTTGAATCGATCCACCCACCCCTAGTCACCGTAGCCTACCTCATATGGCGGGTGAACGATGCCAAAAACGTCCCATACAACCATCCAATAGATCTAACGAACGTCATCCTACTTGATGACCAAACGTCATGACTTGATGACTGAACGTCATCTTACTTGACGACCGAACGCTTTAATGACCGGGAAGTTTGCTTACGCCATGCAAGTCAATGTAGGCTGCTTCAGCTTACCGACTTATTTGGCATGTAGTCATTATTTTGGTGAGGTTTTGCATTTTGTCGGCCTGTTTGATTTTAAACAAAATGTTAATCGGTTTCATCAGAGAATGCAGCAGAGCTAGGCTACTGATTATAGACCTAATTTGCAATTTCTGTATGTGAAACCCCATTGGCCTATTACACTCACTGTCATATCCACCACTTATTTCATATGATCAATGTTATTGTGCAACATTTCCTATACAAATAAAAAGAACATTTATTATTTAGGGTAGCCCTGACAGGCTTGTATGCATAAGATTACTGAATGTATAATGCATTGAAATTTGTCTCAGTTTCTCAGCCTATTGTGCAGGGGTGGTGGGAATGGGCAGATGGAAGAAACCTTGGGCAGGTCCAAAGTTCATGGGGCTAACCCAGTACTTGGGGTTGTGCTGAGCCTGATGGAGGGAGTGTATGTGTGTTGACCTTTGACCTGTGTGCCCATCCTAAAAACCTAAGGATAGACATTGGTGAAGTCTAGGGTGGAGGGAGTGTATGTGTGTTGACCTTTGCCCACCCTAAAAACCTAAGGATAGACATTGGTGAAGTCTGGGGTGGAGTGGGGATGGGACACTTACAGTTTGTATCGGGGGAATGGGGGTTATGGAAAAGCAGGTGAAGTGATGTGTGCTCCGTATGTGTAGGGCGTCCTAGAAGCATAAGTATATTTTTGAACTTTCAAGCCCCTCCACAAGCTGCCCACTGATTTTTCATGGAATTTAACCCCTCTGCTGTCTCCTATACCATCCCTGTTTATTTTGTGAATTCAGTGTCAAGAACTGGCACCACTCCTTTCTTATACCTTGCTCATTGTTTTTTGCTGAACAGGCATATGGCCAAAATTGATTAATGTGGGAAAACGTTATTTTCTAACCAGGAATTTATTACTGATCAGGCATACCAGGCCCAAGACCAAGTTTTAAAGAGTCAAACAGTATATTATACATTGAATAGCCTTACCAGTTGCAATAATAACAATAGCAGCATATTGCCTAATAATAATGGCATCTGGATTTACGAATGTACATGTTAAAATCATTGACAAAGCTTAATTGTAACAGAGAATTATTGAATCAGAAAAACAAGAGGTTGGAAATGTGTAAAGCCTATTAGCCTATTCTAATATTGGCCTACTGTTATTTTTCATTAAGTATGGTAATATTGGAATTTCATTAAAAAAAATAGGCCTACAGAAAAGTATGGCTCTCTAGCTCGGTTTATGGACACACAAAATAGTTTTTTCAGATCTGGAGAAGTTTGTTGGTATCATGTATCATAGACAACATTACAGGTAAATGAATTAAGTTAATATCATCTTAAACTTTTATCTTAATAAATTAGGCCTATATGTTGTGACATAACGCGACACGCCCACGCAGACCGAAACTATTCACGTTTACTGCACAGATAATAATTAAAAACATCAAATAATTGCAGACTTGGCGTGAGATGTCTTTCTTGATCTTGAGATTACAGGTGGCAGCTGATTTGATGGATATTTTTTATTAATCATGCCATTACGTTGTAAAATGGTTTAGGATAGATTTCGTGAAGTTTCAACACTCCTACGTGTTCTTACAAGACGCTTCAAGTACCACCATGTTCCCAGAAAATAAGCACCTGTTGTACCAAGTCTGCCACATGTTGGGGAACACGTAAGTTCAGGTTAGTAAGGCGGGTGGTATGACGTTCAGTTGGTGTACGGTCGGAAGGTTTTTGGCACGAATCACCCGCCATAACCTCACAACCCATGGTTTTTACATGTAGCCTACTATTGCTCGTTTGACACGACGCTTAAGCCTAACCTAATTTCAACTAGACATCCTTACCATGTCATTTCCATTTCCGTAAGATTTATAAATTTAATATGCTAATTTTCTTACCTTGCTGGATTACATTAGTTTTTCTATGTATCTGGTAATATGAAGTGTAACATGGTAAATGGCAGTTGGGCTAATTAAAAACATAAATTCAGTTGTTGTGGTGCAATCTATTACAAATGGAAATTACCACAAATCTTGATAAATGCTTTATTGTACCCGTCATTATCAATTCTTTATTCAGGGGAGCTTGACAGAGGCATTTGTAGGGAACCGGTGGAAACTGCAATGGTGGACACCAAAGCGTTGCAGTCGGGTACAAAATACTGTACCATGCTTTCGGTTAAAAAATGGATCTAAAACTTGATTGATGCAAATCTGAAGATATACACAATATTACAACACTATTTACACAAACTACTGAGGAAATACACCAAAATTTAGCTATTCGATTGCAAGAGCAACATCGCGTGGCTGTCGTCTACTCGAGGAGATTCAAAAAGAACTTTGGGCGCAATCGTCTTTGGGATAGGGTAAGAACTGGCTTCTGGGATATGTAGTTTCTGAACTCAGGGGTAAAAAATATGTACACAGTCTTGTACCTTTGCCTTTTTTAGCCTTTTCTTTAGTTTTTTCACTCTGAACGGAAGGTTACACGGTCATCACCTACCCCGTAGCTGGATAGAATGAGTCGGGACTTTAAACGCTTTTAAAATGCGATTTTATGGAAAAGTCAATGGCAAAACGGGAGCCTTGGAACCACTTCCTGGTTGGAAGTTCCGGGTTCACTGGCCAGCTAGAGTGCCCCAGTGACTTCCGTTTTACTTCCGCCTCATGGGACCTCAAAATGTGTACGCTCGCCATGTATTTCTATGGCGATATTATAACAATTTTCTGGTCCCGTTTGAATTGAACCATGAATGGGACATATGTTGTTTGCCAATTTAAAATATAATTTTTAATACAAAGAAAACCACGATTCATAGCGAAGAAGTTTCATGGTAGAAGGTTTTGTGAGAGGCCGCATTGTGAACTACAGCTCTTCGCCGCGAATTAAATACGTCAGTACTGCATGGACTACTCTGGGTATCTTAGCAGCTACGCTCATCGTTAGCCGCTAGCTGAGTAGCAGCTATATTATATTTGCTTAGTTCGCTCAAAATTCGCTCTTACCTGATCTGTTTAATCCAGCGATGCATTGTGGAAATCTAGCTCAGTAGGATAGACACATTGATCTCTAAAGAATATTCTTTAGAGATCGTGGGATAGACACTATGAGAAAAGGTGATGACGTGATGTCAAGAACGCGAAGTAGTCTTTCTCATTTTTGTTTTCGCTATAACTTTTATCTGAACAATAACACAACGAACGCCCAAACGTTTTACATGAAAAAACATCATTTTTATCCACAAACATCATATTTCATACCAGGGACATACAACGACTGGGACCAGAAAATAGCTACTTTGCTCTCATTGAAACGCATTAATTTTTTTTTTGGCTCAGAGGTCCCATGGAGCCAAGCGGAAGTGGCGTCACTGGGGCACTCTATTGAGTTACATTAACGTGCTAACGGATTCTATCGTTCCATCTGTTAAAATTCGTAACTTCCCTAACCAGAAGCCATGGGTGGATAGTGAAGTAAGAATGGCATTGAAGAAAAGAAACATCACTTATAAAACTGGCCTTATTTCAGGTGATATGTCAGATTACAAATCAGCAGCATATAGTTTAAGGAGAACTATAAAAGATGCAAAGTTACGTTATCGGGACAAGGTTGAAGCTGATTTCATGGAAGGTGATCCAGCACGTGTGTGGAAGGGGCTAAGAAACATCACTAGTTTTGGAACTAAATCCCCTTCAATGACAAGTGTGAGTAAATCTCTTCCTAATGAACTTAATGCTTTTTATACTCGCTTTGATGTTAATAGGCAAGAGGATCATGTACAGACAGTGTGGGATGCTAGTGGGGATACACCTTCCTGCCTTTCTGAGGAAGATGTGTGCAATGTCTTTTTGAGAGTTAACAACAGAAAAGCCTCTGGACCGGATGGCATCTCCAATAGGGTTCTGAAAACCTGCGCTGCTCAGCTGGCCCCTGTGTTTACCTACATCTTTAATGAATCGTTGGCTCAAGGAACAGTCCCAGCTTGCTTTAAGCAATCCATCATTGATCCTGTGCCTAAAAATAAGAATCCATCATGTCTTACTGATTATCGCCCGGTGGCATTAACATCTACTGTGATGAAATGTTTTGAGAGGCTTGTAAAAAACATTATCTGCGCATCACTCTCAAGTTCATTCGATCCCCTCCAATTCGCCTACAAAGCTAACAGTTCAAGAGAGGACGCCATATCAAACCTCCTGCACACCACCTTAACTCACCTAGAAGAGGGACAGGGAAATTATGTGAGGATGCTGTTCATTGACTTTAGTTCAGCATTCAACACAATTGTGCCTTTAACCTTAGTCACAAAGATGAAGGCCCTGGGACTGAATGCCACATTATGTCACTGGATACACAACTTTCTCACCAACTGTCCACAAGTGGTTAGAGTGGCTGGTTTGGCTTCTGAGACACTGACCATTAGCACAGGTGCACCACAAGGTTCCGTTTTGAGCCCCTTGCTTTACAACATCTACACGCATGACTGCAGAGCAAATAGTAGCCAAACTTCAATCATCAAGTTTGCAGATGACACAGTGGTCATGGGACTTATTAGTAATAATAATGAGCAGGCCTATTTAGATCAGGTTGAGGAGGTGGCTCAGTGGTGTCAATCTAACAGCTTGACACTGAATGTCAGTAAAACCAAGGAAATGATAGTGGATTATAGGAGGCAGCAGAGCTACAGTTACACCCCACTTAAGATCACTGGGCAGCCTGTAGAAAAAGTTCCCTGTTTTAATTACCTTGGTGTTCATATTACTGAAGATCTAACATGGACTGTTAACACTCAACATCTTCTAAAGAAGTCCAGACAACGACTATATTTCCCTCGTCAACTAAGGAAATTCAAGGTTTCAACGTCCATCTTAAAGGCCTTCTACATGTCAGCTGTTGAGAGTGTTATAACAAGTAGCATCATCACCTGGTATGGGACCACCACAGTCAGAGATTGTAGCACTCTACAGAGAGTAGTGCGTTCAGCTGAAGGCTGAAAAGAGTAGCAGGGCCCAAAAGATTTTGAAAGACCCCTCTCATCCCAATAACGCTTTGTTTATACCTCTAAAATCTGGAAGACGTCTACGTAGTCACAAGGCTAAAACTGAGAGACTCAGGAGAAGTTTTTATCCCCAAGCCATTTGAACTTATAACACACACCTCAATGACTTTGGACATATTCACCCTCCAACACTCACATCTTAACTTTTTTACTACACATACACACACATATACTCTCTCTCTCACACACACACACACACACTCTCTTTATATTTCACTCTTTCCTTCACACAATACAAACAAACACCCCCCCTCCACGCAACAATACACTACCTTCCACTATTCATCAGCTAGCTCCTTCCCCACATTCACTCAGCACACTGTCCTCCCCAACATTGTAGAACCAGCCGCCCCCAACACAACTACCAGAACATTGCTCCCTCACTTGCAGGTTCAGGTGGTGGAGTTAGTGTGGCATGGTGTGGTGTAGTGTAGTCGGGTGTAGTGTAGTGTGGTGTATAGGTTGGTGTTGTATAGTGTAGTGAGGTGTGGTGTTGTGTAGTGTAGTGTGATGTAGCCGTACCCAGTCTAACTTTTTACCATTACTAGTTGCCCTCCCTCTCTCCAC
>JAGFZM010003365.1:6199-22244 GCA_017657215.1 Limnothrissa miodon
CTCTCTCTCTCTCTCTCTCTCTCTCTCTCTCTCTCTCTCTCTCTCTCATTCTTTCTCTCACTCAGGCACACATAAGGCCAGTGTGAGCATTGCTCCAGGGATCATCCTACAACTGCATTTTGCAATGTCTGCACCGGGAGACAACTGCACCCTACCACAGCAGAGACAGACGGTTGATAAGAGCTTGTCAGTGACTGCATTAGAGAGAGGGCGAGAGAGGGAGGGGGATGGGGAAGAGAAAGCGAGATGGGATTGGTAGATAGCTGCAGTTAGCACCTTAAGCGTGAGGGTGTAGTGGCTGAGAGTGGCTATTCGCACTGCATGGCAATGACCTTCAGGCCAGGTCCTGGCTTTGTATTCCTTCTAGCTAGAACGCCTCACAATGTGGTCTTGTTGTGCGGTCAACTCACTACACTATGCCTGATAAAGAAAATGTGCAGCTAATCCACAGGTTTCAAGGTGCTAGCTAAAGCACCATAAAGACCACCTGTATCAAATCTTTCTCTCTCTCTTTTCTCTTTCCATCTCATAGTTTCGCACTCCAACTCTCAGACCAGAGGGCCCTGAGCAAGGTTAGCAGAGAAAGATGGGGATGATAAGACCCCAACCACCACACACACACACACACTCCACAAGACTTCTAGGAATGGGGCCTTTCTCATTCTTAGATTTTCATTTTTCATGCTTCCCTCAGCTCCAGCCCAAACCCCAGGCAATTACCACCTTTATCCATTCCTAGGTATAGGCCAGCCCAGGCTTGACTGAATTTGCTCGTTGAATTTCTTTCTTTACTTCTGCCTGCACACTTCACTGAACTCAAGAACAAAAATAAACTTCTGTTTTGATTCTGCCTTTGTTTCAGTGGCTTCCTGCCTGCCTGTCTGTCTATCTGTCTATCTTTCTGACTGTCAGTCTCTCTTTCTATCCAAAAGATATAATAATAATAATAATAATAATGCGTAAAACTCAGTTTCATTTCTGCCTTTGTTTCTGTCTGTCTATTTCTCTTTATGTCTAAAGCAAAACTCTTTCATTATTTGCCTGCCTCTCTCTTTCTGTCTCTCTCTCTCTCTCTCTCTCTCTCAGAGGCACTAGTAAACAACCATCCGCTGAAGAGCACTCAAACTGCAGTGGTTATGGAGTAGATATGACTGCCTGATAGACCCACTGCAGCCACAGTAGATCAGCTCTGGAGTGGCTCACCTGTTTATTTACACACATTCATTAATGTGTGTCTGCTTGTTTCAAGCCATGAGAGAGAGAGAGAGAGAGAGAGAGAGAGAGAGAGAGAGAGAGAGAATGACCCAAACTCTTCACAGTCCCATCTATAGTCTGTGAAGTGGCCACAGTGGCACACCAAAGTTGTTTGAGAATGTCATGAAGAGGGGGTGATTAGTGTGTCCTACTTCACACACAAGGCCAGACACAGGGCCTCTCCACTGGATATACTTCTATTTTTATTGAGGATTTTTTTCTACTCGTGATCATGACAAATGTAATCATTTCGGCTGTCATGGTGTTCAGAACCACTATTCTGCTACTAGTCTGCGAACACAGACTAGAGAGCAGAAACATGTAGGGTCTAGAGGAGGATGGATTTCACTAAAGTGACAAACTAAACTAAAAGGTAACTCTATTTATAATTCAAAACTTTAATTTTATAATTCAAAATTCCATCATATTAGCGCTAGGTCAGTTAGCAAAGATAAATGCACTTTAAGGAGCTTCCAAAATGTAGCCTGCAAATTTTGTCCACATCCTAAGTGCCTATGAGAAAACAGATGAAAACTTGAAGATGATGACTTGAAGATGAGGCAGATCAGAGAATCCATATTCAATTTAACAGATGTAACTGTAGCCAAATAGTTTTTAATCGAGTTCAGCATTCAACATTAGCAACTAACATTTAATGTTTGCAGTGTTAGTTAGCCTACTTGTTTCGTTTTTCTAATGACGAGCTTTTCCATATTGTAGAGAGCTCATTGATACGGCAGCTAATTCTATGAGGAAGCTTGTTTTGGAGGAGCGCAGAAGTTTTGCTGTTGGCGTGACTGAAGAATGACTGATGAATTTCTGTATAAATTTAATAAATAAACGTTGATATTTTGTGGTAATTTGAAAACTGGTTCTGTAATTATTATAATAAACAATGATAGTAGGCACAACATACTACCTAGTAATAATAATGATAATAATCACTGTAATAATAATAATAATAATAATAATAATAATAATAATAATAATAATAAAATTAAATAATTAAAAGAGGTTAAAGGCTTAGATGGGTTACGGTATTATACTGATAACTTTGAATTGTACAGTACTGTTACTGTAAAATGAAATACAGTATAGTACTGTATTTAAGAATTACAGTAACATACTGGCAAGTGGATTGCCAGTTAGTTACTGTAAAAAACCTTAGAAAAGTCTAACAGTGTATGTCTGTGTGTCTGACCATAGACATATACACCCTGCCACTTCTAACACCATGACCATCGAGCCTACTGAAAAATCCATCTACTGGAAGACATTACCACAACAAGTAAACAGCGTTTATGTGTCCCTGTGGTGTCAGGGCATTGCAGAGCTATGGCAAACACACACACACACACACACACATAAACAGAGAAAGAAAGAGAGAGAATGGCACATCAAGCACAGGCTGAAATATATGCTACTAAACCCTTTTTTTAAGATGACTGTTTCACTGTAAGAGTGGGCTCGAATGCTACACAATCATACCCTATCAGCCAAAAGTGGTGCTGCGTCCTGTAATGAAGCTCTCTCTTATACACCCACTCCCCTGCTTAACACAGTCTCTGAGAAGCTCATACAAATGTAACGGATGCCAGCTAGCCTAGCTGTGCGTGTAGAACGTTAGTAAAGCTTCCCTTCCCGATACTTCAAAGAGTGTCCTAGTCAGTTGACGGGGAGCCTGGGCTTTCGGTTGACTGGTTAGAGTGTTCATCTCCTGATCCATGGTAGCTGTGAGTTGTGGGTTCGAGTCTGGGGCTGGACTAGCGCAAGAGGACCTCTGTAACATTGGTGCCAAGAACACTGACGGGAGTGAAGTTTAAGGGGTGAGTGTAACGAATGCCAGCTAGTCTAGCTGTGCGTGTGGAGTGTTAGTAAAGCTTCCCTTCCCGACACTTCAAAGAGTGTCCTAGTCAGTTGACTGGGTGCCTGGGCTTTTCGGTTGACTGGTTAGGGCATTCGTCTCCGTAGCTGTGAGTTGTGAGGTTGTGGGTTTGAGCCTGGGGCTGGACTAGTGCAAGAGGACCTCTGTAACACATACACATTACATTAATGATATTCATATGCCTGCGTGCAGGTAAACACACACATGCACTTGCATGCCAGTACTGTATACACACAGACAAGTGTGTATGCGTACACACACTTCATACATTGCATTTATTAGGTGAGGACCTAATTGGTGTTATTTGTACTCTGTGTAGTTAGTGAGGAAATTTCATTGGGCATGTTTGTTCGAGAGACCATATCACTAATTTGATCTGATGTTAAAAGACCAAATCGCCAGTTTAGTCTGACATGTATGTGTGTACTGTATGTCAGATCGCAAGTTTGATCTTGTGTGTGTGTGTGTGTGTGTGTGTTAGTGTCACAGAAAAATAAAGAAGAAAGGAACACGACAGAGTAGAGTGTGAGGGTTGTCATTGCTCCTCTGAACATTTCATTGCTGTGCACTGCATTATTACAATGGGATGGTATCGAAGAAAGGTCACGTGTGCAAACAGCATCAACATCATACAAATGCATCTAAGCAGAGCCCAGCTGCTTCATGTACAGAGGACCTGCTGAGAACTGAGACCTCTATTGCATGTGTGTGTGTGGGTGTGTGTGTGTGTACATGTGCGTGCTGTGTGTTTTGGTGTGTGTGTGTGTGCCTTTGTTAGTGTGTTTAGGCACTTTCTATCAATGCATGATAACTTGCAAACTTTTATTTGCAATAGTTTTTAGTTTGCAAACGAGAGCTAGCACACAGCAGAGTAATCAAAGCCTATTTGCCGTCATGATAATGTTCCTTCTACTCAAAAGGACCTCTCAAAGCATGATCTCTCAGAGCTGTAGGATGAAATGACTGTGTGTGTGTGTGTTTGTTTGTTTGTTTGTTCATGTGTATGTATGTATGTCAACCACATGTGTGTGTGTCTGCTGTGTCAGTGAAAAAAATCCTGGGATGTTATGTGCACACAGCTGTGCTCGTGTTCTTTAGTGTTTTGAGAGAGAATAGTGTAGCACTTGGGTCAAATAATTATATTACACAGTTTAGAAGATAATTATTTTAATGAACTGGAACAGTGGTAAGAAGATCTAAGTTCGTCTACTGGAGGTAGGTTGTGCAAAATAAATTGATTTGAGAAGGAATTAAAGTCTATGAGATTTAATAAATAGAGAATAAGCAAATATATTAGATGTTATTATCAATAAATAGTATAAAATTTGTATAAATATAAACAAAATGCAAAATACAAAAATAAAATGTACAATTTCAATATCAATATCAATATCAATTCACCTGGGTGCACCCTTGTCTTAATTCTTATCTAATCAATCTATTCAATCAATCAATCAGCTTTTTGCAGGAATTATTAAATACAATATTTAAAATGTAATTCTACAGGGATCATTAAATACAGTATTCAAAATGCAATTTTACAGGAATTATTAAATACAATATTCAAAATGTCATTTCACCAGTGTTGAGAATATCTATCAAAACTATCAAAAGAAAAGTTCGGTCAATTACAAAGAGTCAATTACAAAGAGTCAGCTGTCAGTCTGTGTCAGTCGTACAGTCCTACCACAGCGGTGTGCTGGAGGGCAATGATGAAGCTCGGAATTCTGGGAGGCTCGCCATCTATTTCTTTCCGTGAATCTTAAAAACCTGACCTGTTAATTTTAACACGGTCAAAATTAGGGAACGAGTTGGGTTAGGTCTTTCCATGAAATACATATTCTGCTTTCATTCTGTCAGTTTGCTACAATAACGGCAAATCGAACTTACCAAGTTCAACGTTCTTTGGCACGGGTATTGACGGTTATCTGGTTCAACTCGACGTTAGTTCTCTTTCGTTTCGAAGCCGAAACGTACGAATGGATGATGCCAATCATCTCCTGCTTTTCTGAAGTCATTTTAAACCAACCCTTTGAAAAAAGGGCAGTAAGCGCACTGACGCGCGCTGGCAACTACTTAGACAGCCCTGCGTGATGTCAGAAAGTCTATATATTGACTGCGCTTACGCTTCAGGTCCTCTTTGCCTCTTTCACCTCGCCTACTGCGTGTGCTCTGAGTCGTTTTTTCCGTTTGCTTCCGCAAATATTCTAAAAAACCAACGGCTTTTTTGAAAGCCCACCACAAAAGCTTTTTTCAAAGCTCTCCGAGGGATTCCGTCTTGCTCCAAGTGCTCACGCCGGTCCCTAACTTCTGTTACCTCAAGACGCAAGATGGCTACTCGTCGTTGTACCGACTGTGATCGTCCCATGGCACTCTCCGACCGCCATGCTCTATGTTTCATCTGCATGGGGAGCGAGCATGCTATGCTTGCGTTTTCGCGACCAGATCTCTGCTCGGCTTGCGAACGCCTCTCCCCTGCGGCTATTGCCAACAGAGCGGCATTTTTCGTGGGTTCCACTGGTAGTCCAGGGGCGGCTTCTACCCCCGTTGGCGTCAGTGCTCTCCCCGCCCGCCAGTCTATCGATTTTCCCCCGGCGTCCTCGCACCCAGATGGGCTAATCGACCGGTCTTCAGTGGCTACTCGGCCATCGGTTAGCTTCTCAGCGGCTAGTCAGCTACCAGCTAGTCAGCTAACCGCGGCCCACCTGGCTAGCCCTGCTAGCTCCATGGGCGCTGCCTTTGACCGCGCGGTTACTTCGCCGCTTCAGGTCGACGATGACGACCCAGTTATTGAGGCTCTGGACGAGGAGGAGCTCGCTTCCTTCCTCTCCGCTAAAGGATGCGCCACCGTGGAGGATCTGCCACCGGTTTTGAAGACCCACGCCGCCCAGTTAGCTTCTAAGCTAGTTTCGTTGGCTACTCAGGCGGCTAGCAGGCTTGGCCTGCCTCCGCCTCAGTGCTGCCCGGGAGGGCGTTTCGACCCCTTCTCCGGCGCGCTCCCCTCTCCTGATGCCCTCCCACTCCCTGCTCACCCCACTGTCGTGGCTGATGCGCAGGCCTCCTGGGAGGCTCCCTTCGCCGCCATTGCCCCTATCCAGGGCCACGCGGCGTTCTATGCGATGGACGGAGCGGGCGCCAGTGGTCTCATGCAGCTCCCATGCCTCAGACGCGTGCTCGTGCGCCTCAACGGACGCAGCAGAAGAAAAAGGCGGACGCACCCAAAGCCGCGCCACCGCCGGCTACGGGGTCACAACCTCCTTGCCAGCGCTCTCGCTCACGCGGACGCGCAGCTCCCGCCAACCGTCCAACCAGCCAGGAACGGCGCAAGAGGCCACAGCGATCCTGATACGATCGCGTGTGTGCGGCAGAGCATGTCATGCGACCCCTATCCATTGACTGCTATGCCTCTGTGTGCTCCAAAAGGCACGGGTCCCCGCTCTGCAGTCCCCATCTTGGAGCGTTCCCCCCTGCTTCGGCGGTCCTCTCTGATCTCACCCCCTCAGGGGGCGCTGAGTTTGCCTTGTTCACAAGCACTCCGCACACACACTATCGCCCCTCTGGGGCAATGTTTCACGATGAGCCCCGGCCCCGGCCGGAGGACGCTCTCTGTTCTGTCAGCGCTGTCGCGCACTGGGGCACCGATTCGGTCTCCGCCGCGCATTCAGCTTGCGCTATGATGCCTAGCGTGACGTCACGCCTCGACGGCACCCAGGTGGCACCGAGGCCTCTACTAACGTCACAGCCTCCACGTCCTCTGTCTCACTCGCCTCCAAGCAGTGGGCATGCGATGCATCAGAGTCGTTCACGGTCGAGAAGCCCTCCCCGTCCTCTCTCGCCGCTTCTGTCGGCCGATTTATCGCCCAGGTACGAGCAGAACTGTCTGCTCAGTCTGACACTTCTGCCATTGGGCAGACGGGAAACTTCTCCCCCCTCTTCAGGGTCATCGCTGACGTGCGCTCCAGGTCGGCCGCCCCACGGGGCGTCGCAGGTGAAGTGCGCAGCTCACCGACCACGAACGTCGCTGACACGTGCTCCTGGTCGACCGCCCCACGGGCCGTCGCAAGTGAAATGCACAGCTCACCGACCTCGGATATCGCTGACGTGCACGCCAGGTCGGCCGCCCCACGGGGCGTCGCGAGTGATGTGCGCGGCTCGCCAACCACGCGTGAGCGCCCCGGGGTCTCACACACGGTTGACTTGCCCTCAGCCCCCACGTTACGTCGGGTCTCTACCCTGTCAGTCGGACGCTCTTCAGCTCCGCGGACAGCCTCAGTCATTGACCTCGGTCCCCCTAGTGCCACTCGGGGGCAGCATAGCACTTCGTTTGTCCTTGCTGCCTCCTCATTCTGCCGCTCTGCTCAGGCAGAATTGGGCGATGTGCACAACGTTACGTTGGGTTCTTTCAACAGTGTTGAAAGGCTATCAACTGCAGTTCAGGTGGCCACCCCCGCCCTTCAGAGGTGTCATGGAGTCAGTGGTGCCCCCCTCCAGGGCCCCTGCTCTCAGACAAGAGCTTCGCGATCTCTTGAGAAAAGGCGCTATTCAGCACGTAGATCCGACGCTCGCGCGCGCAGGTCGTTACAGTACGTACTTCCTTGTGCCCAAGAAGTCGGGCGCTTTTCGCCCTATTCTAGATCTCAGAGCGCTCAATGCTTCGCTCAAACCTCTCACCTTTCGCATGCTCACGGGGCGTATGGTGGCGGAGTCAGTCCGCCAGGGGGATTACATGGTCACCATAGACCTTCAGGATGCCTATTTCCACATAGGTATAGTCCCGAGGCACAGGCGTTTTCTACGCTTTGCCTTCGAGGGCAGAGCTTACGAGTATTCAACCCTCCCTTTCGGTCTGTCTCTGGCACCTCGGTGCTTCACCAAGTGCGTGGAGGCGGCGATCGCTCCTCTACGCGCTCAGGGTATCAGACTCCTCAATTACTTGGATGACTGGATGCTGCTGGCGGGTTCCAGACAGCTCCTAACGTCACAGGTTCACACTGTTTTGCGTCACCTGCACGATCTGGGCTTCTTAGTAAACCTAAGCAAGTGCATGCTCTCTCCCTCTCAGGAGGTCGAGTTCTTGGGCGTGAGGCTGAACTCACGCTCAATGAGAGCAACGCTCACTCCGAAGAGACTACAGGACGTCAGGGCGTGTCTACGCCACTTCAGACTAGGTGCCTGCGTTTTCGGCCAGGCTGTGTCTCAGACTGACGGCCCTCCTGTGCGCCGCGGGTGGCGCTGTCCCACTCTGCCTTTTACACTTACGCCCGCTGCAGCTCGCCTTAGCGGAACTAGGTGTGTCCTCCAGGTCGAACCCCGCCCGTCGGATCTTAGTATCCAGACACATGTGGCTAGCCCTCGCGCATTGGCGCAGGCCGTCGTCCTTCACCAAAGGCGGCGCCCTTGCCGCTGTAGCCAGACGCATGACGGTGACCACCGATGTGTCCAAGAGCGGCTGGGGCGTCGTTTGCTGCGGTCGCCCCGCCAGGGGGACGTGGGGCGCAGCCTCCAGGAGGCTACACATCAATGTGTTAGAGCTCCTAGCTGTCTTTTGCGCTCTGAAGGAGTTTCTCCCTTTTTTCGGAGGAGAACACGTTCTGGTGCGTACAGACAACACCACGGTAGTAGTAGTGGTAGCTTATATCAATCGCCAGGGTGGCACGCGCTCTCTGGACCTGTTTCGCCTGGCGTACAAGCTGCTCACCTGGGCCTCCCGCCACTTCCTGTCGATCAGGGCGTCGCACTTGCCCGGTGTGCGCAACACAGGCGCGGACCTCCTCTCCAGGGGTGTTCCGCGTGCAACCGACTGGTGCCTCTGCCCAACCGTGGTGCACAGCCTCTGGTCCCGCTTCGGGCGGGCACGAGTCGATCTTTTCGCCTCGAGAGAAAACGCTCACTGTCCAGCGTGGTTTTCGCTGGAGCGAGATGCGCCACTAGGGTCAGACGCGCTGGCACATCCGTGGCCGCGAGGTCTGCTCTACGCTTTTCCCCCCCTTCCTCTGATGCGTCAGGTGTTGGCCAGGATCAGAGCGTGAGGGTGAGGGTGATTCTGATCGCCCCCAACTGGCCATCTCAGAGCTGGTTCTCAGATCTGGTCTCACTGCTGGACGGCCAGCCTTGGACCCTCCCTCTGAGGAGGGATCTCCTATCTCAGGCTCACGGGTCGCTGTGGCACCCCAAGCCAGAAGCGTGGAGACTGACGGCTTGGCCCCTGAACGGGCACGTCTCCTAGAGAGCGGCCTGTCAGGCGCAGTTATAGAGACTGTTCAGGCTGCTAGAGCTACATCCACTAGGTCGTTGTTATACACTGAAGTGGCGTGTGTTCAGCACGTGGTGCAGACACAGAGGCTGTGATCCTCTAGTCTGCCCTATTGGCGAGGTGCTTGCTTTTCTGCAACACCTGTTTGATCAGGGTCGTACACCCTCTACTCTGAAGGTGTACCTCGCAGCTATTTCAGCATGCCATGTTGGTGATGGTGGGAAGTCCACCTTGCGGTTTCTGCCGAGAAAATGCAGTCTAGTTGTAATTGCAGGTTTTCTGTCGCAGCTTCTGACACCGTCATACGCGCACACCTTCTCACCCTCTATCCTATGGCTATGGTCCCTTTAAATCACATGCTCCCTTTTTTGAGTGGGAGCGCGGAAAGAGGAGAACGGGGGTAGATGGATACGGAAGGCGAAGTCCATCTGAATCCTCCGAAATCCAACAAATAAAGAACAACCGAATTACCTAAAGAAAAAAAGTACGGTTTCGACACGGACGACCTGTCTTACTATTTTCCACAATGAATTATATCGTCGGAGTTTTGCAAATAAGTGGAATATAAGGTGAGATCGCTCCAATCTTCTTTTTTCGGCTAAATGGATTGTTTTTTTTTTTTGAGACTTTGTGTTTTTTTTGCTGGACTAATTTTGCTGTTTTTTGGGGAATTCTACGGACTGATTAGTTTTAATTTTTCTTGGAATGCGCCCGGGTGGTGCGCATTTTTTTTCCCTAGTAACGTTGCCGGTTACATGGTGTTGGACTAAAAGACTCTGCTCTAAGAGCTACTTTCCTTCTTTCTCTCTCTTATTACACATCACTCACTCACAATAAAAACACACAACTAAAGATAATGTTGTATGCGCGTTTTTGGACTTAAAATTTGTTACATCTCGCCACGAGTTTGTTACATGGAATGGACCTACTTTGTGCCTTGTGCACATCACAATCACACACACAGTTCTTGAAGTCGTACTGGAAGAAGTGTGCCTCTGTTTCTCTCTCTCTCCCTCTCTCTGTGTGTGTGTGCTTGTGTGTGTGTGTGTGTGAGAGAGGTTTTCTGAAGACATCAAACATGAAACATTCACGCCTGGGGCTCCCTCTTACCTTCTCAGGGACAGAAAGAAGTTCACTAATGACTTGCTACTTCTGCCACACACACTCTCCCCCCTCTCTCTCCCTTACTGTAAAATTATGCACACAAAGAATGTGTGTGTATTTACTTCTGTGTGTATCTGCATTACAAAGTGTTTTTGTGAGCATGTATGTGGGTGTGTACGCACGCATGCTTTTCAGGACTGTCACAGTGAAGAGCTTCCCTCCTATCTGTGCACTGACTTTAGTGCGGCCCTCCACGGTGGAACGCTGGAAAAACTCTGGAGACTCCCAGCGCATTTTAAGCTCTTCGCTCTGTCTTATTCACCCCCCTCACCCCCCTCTCAGGTGACTGCTGCTGCTTTTAATCCCCAAATGTACAAGTTGAAAGAAGATGACACTGTACATGAAATAAAAGCAGGTTTCAGTGGGGTGTAGACTATTTTAGAATCATTCAGAGGTTTCTTTTATTCTTTAATTTATGTGGAAATTAATCTAATCACAAATTCCCTCCCTATCTCTCTCTCTCTCTTTCTATCTCTCTTTCACACACACACACACACACACACACACACCTACTAACTTAAAAGAATCATTTTTAAAATGTGCTCACACAATAATATCTTTGAGTCCTTGGAGTAATTGCTGATAGGATATTTGGTTTACAGTATTACTGCAGTAAATGCAATATTTTGCACATAATGTATATACTAGCCAATATACCCAGCGTTGCCCGGGTAAACCTGACCAACATGTTAGTGAATTTTGGTGAAAGTGCTACCGTGTAAGTGCTGCAGCTAAAATACAACAACTTGACAAAAAACTACTTGACAAAAAACTACTTTCTATATAATAGATAGTTTCAATAGTTGAATAGATGCAATTGTTAAACAGCTGAATTGGTTAAATAGTAGGATAGTTGAACGGTTGAATAGCTTAAATAGTTAAATTAATTTAATAGTGCATGAGAATGAGGAGTAGAAAGAGGCAGGGAAACAGCTGAAGACAATAGTAGTCTTCAGAGGCTGAGGTAATGGCAGTTAGAACACCCGGGGCAAGAAGTGCAAGAGCACTTGCACCTGTTTGGATTGTATTGACAATGGACAGTTGATACTACTTTTATGAATAACGTCTTGTTTGTTGGATTCATTAGAGTGATTCAGAAAGGGAAAAATCACTGAACAATTTCAGGGTGAATGTTTGGACCAGGGAGGTATTATAAAACCTGGAGAAAGTGACAAAATCCCAACCACAATCATTTCTATAGGAAATGCTAGGCTAGTGAATTCAGACAAAAAAATGATTGAATTTTCTATGTGGAGTTTCATGGAGCTCATTTACAGTACCATTTTATTGACTGACGTACAGTGGATGACCTCCCAGGTGCTTAGTTCAATGCATAGCTTCCCATTATGTGTCAGCATGCCAATATAAAGTGTCTAATCTTTTTCCTCTTATTACGAAGCATTTCCAACAACACTGTCCAACATTGTATCACAAACTGACAAACATACTGCAACCACGAATGAACTAGAACCCTCAATCTTCTAATGCGAAGTAAGACACCTTACCCATTAGGCCGCATGGTCTTGAAAGTCTAAATTTGGTCACCTTTTTAGCCATTATAATTTTTTGCTATAAATATTGCAAGTACTGTGACAGAAATTGTTAAACACGAAGTATGGAGTGCTCTCTAAGAGTTGATAGGAAGCTAACAAGCAAACTACAACCATGAAGGGACTCAAACCCTCAATCTTCTGATCCGAAGTTTTTTTTTGTCTTTTATTGATATAATAGTCAAAATATGACATGACATTGGTCAGCAAAGTATTTGTCTTCTTTTTACATTTCCAGTGTAAAAAAGAGAAAGTTTCTTATCTAGTGGTACATCACACACTACACCCATATGACACTTAAACATTTGTAAAGATGCACAGCCAATGTGCACAATACAAGCCTATAAGGCATGTGCAAAGAAAGTCAGTTAGTTTTATTTGTCATGTCACATATTTCTTCACATGTACTTGACATACAAAGGAATCAAAATTACGTTTCAAACTTGTCCCATGCGTAGACGTTGACAACAATAAACTGCAGATGCACAACAAAAACAGTTCTAAACAATAAGGTAATGTTAAGTAAAAAAGTGCAAGTAGGCTTAGGACATTATACTTAGAGAACATACAGGATATATCAAGACAAGACATAACATACAGTTAGTGTTCCAACAGTGTTGTTTTTGTTGTTATTAGTGCAACACAAGATTGTAGCAGCAGTAGTAGTAATATAAATAGTGGTAAAAAAGAATACTAAAATATATAGCAGTAGGTGTGTGCAATTTGCAATGCAGAGGTTGTTATTTTCAGTCAAGAGTGTTGTTTTTAGTTCTTAGTTCAGAGTGTTTGTTTCCTTGTTGGGGAGTGTGTGTAGGTTGGGGGGGGTAGAGTACAATCTGTCTTCCTATACTCCTGCCAGTCTGGTGGTACTGCTGGCTGGGAGCCGGGAGGGGAGAGAGTTCAGCAGTCTCACAGTCTAGTGGATGAAGCTGTTGGTGAGCCTGGTGGTGCGAGAGCGGAGACTTCTTTTTTTTTTTTTTTTAACAAGTAGACAGTTACAAAGACAAAAAACATAGGTAGACAAAAACACAGTACAATGACGTACAAGTACAGGACACATTAAACTATAAACGATAACAGAATACTCACAAAAGGCTAGACAGTGCTGCTTAAATGCTCACAGAGAGGAATATATGTGTGTGGGGAGGGGGGGGGGCGGGTTTCTTGGAGATGGGCCGGGGGTTGCTAGTAGTTTGGGAATTGAGTTCAGTGTGTCGTGATTGAGTGAATATGTGCAATATTGGATTAATGTTGGGGTTAGGAGACAGAGGCTGGAAGGGTTGATATGAGAGAGAGGTTTAATTATATATCAAATTATTTATTATTTATTTATTTATTTATTTCCTTCTTCCCTCCCTCCCCCCCCCCCCACCCCCCCCCCAGTCCACCCCCCCCTTTCATAATGATAATAATAATAATAATAATAACAATAATAGTAATAGTAATAATAATGATAATAATAATAATAATAATAAAGAATCTATCTGAAATTAATATCTGAGCGCTCATGTATGGCAATCGACCTGCCCTCACCTAATGCAGTTGGGGGGACAGAGGAGAGGCTCCGCGTACAACGGGCCCCCCCCAGCCCCCATAGCCCGCCACACTCACCCCCAACACCCTCAAAACAACACGCCGAACTTAACCTATGTGTGCGTTGAATGTGTCAAGATTATGTTCCCTTTCTAATGTGTATTGCATTAAAAGAAGTTGGCGTGCAGAATGAATACCTGCTCAGATTTCCATCTGCACGCCGCATTCACCCTGCATACACTTTGATATAAGCCTCCTCTGAAATGTATTTGCATTAAAAAGAGAGAGGCGCGCAGTGAAATGCCTGCAGGGGCTACCACATGCACGCCTCCCCTGCCCTGTAATAGAATGTTGCTTTTGTTACTGGTGGTTGTATGAAATGTGATTCCTAATGTGTAGTGCATTTAAAAGAAAGTAAGGCGTGTTGCGTGCGTGTGTGCAAGGGGCGGAGCCGGGGGATACCGAGAGGACCCTAAAATCACAGACACCTACCATCTCCCCCCCCAACCAACACCCAGACAAGACCAGGCCATCCCAGTGCTCCAGAGGCTCAGGTATACTGGAAAATTGCGATGTGGGGAGTGAGGAGAGAGAGGGAGGGACCAGGGGGCTGGAGAGAGAAAGAGAGAAGGAAAAAAGAAAAACAAACAAACAAAACTAATATGTAAGGTTGTTCCAGCGTCTATCTCTCACTGTGTATGGCTATGTGTTAGTTTGTGTGGATGGGAATGTGGATATGCAGTATGATAATTTAAGCTATAGTTGGGATTGGATCTCAGACATGGAGGACCTGATTATGACTGTACGTAGTTGAGAAAGGATGACCAAGAGGAGGATGTATTCTGAGTGTTGCTTGAGACGGGGGTAGATGAATTGTCCAATGATAAATAATCTGTTAACAGGTTTTTCCAATGGGTGATATGTACCTTGTTTCTTGTCTTCCAGTTCATGAGGATTGTTTTCTTGGCGATAGCTAGTGCTACAAGCAGTATTTTATTGTTTGTGGTGCTAAGATTGGTTGCAGATGTATCTCCTAGTATACACATGGAAGGGGATACTGGGATGTGACATTTAAAGAAGGAAGAGAGTGATTCTGTGACGTTTACCCAGAACTGATTGATTGGAGTGCAGTGCCAGACAGCGTGAATGTATGTGTCTGGGTTGTTTTGTGAGCAGTGGGAACATGTATCGGAGCAAAAACCCATTTTAGACAGTCTCTGTGCAGTGTAGTGAAACCTGTGAAGTACCTTATACTGTATTAATTGTATGTTAGTATTATTAGTCATGAGATAGATGTTTTTACAGATTTGGGTCCAGAAGCCGGCACCAGGAGTGATGGACAGGTCTGATTCCCATTTGGAGTATGGAAGGCTTGAAGTTTTTACTGACTGTTGTATGACTTTGTATATTTTGGAAACAATCTTTTGGGGGGAAGGTATGTTAATCAGATCTAAGATTGGAGGGGGGATCGATATGTTAGCCGTCTGGATGTTAATTTTTTCTTGAATGCATGTTTTCATCTGTAGGTATTGAAGGAAGTGTTTACTTTCGATGCCGTACTTCTGGACCAAATAGGTAAATGAGACCATTCTATTGTCTTGAATAATCTGGTGAAGATGAGTGATCCCTTTACCTAACCATGTGTGGAAGTTGAGAGGTTTTTTGTTGACAGTGAAATCAGGGTTGTTCCAAATAGGGGTGAGATTTGATGGTGTTAGTGGTGAATTAGTGATGTGATAAAACTTCCACCAGGCTGTCAGGCTCAATGCTATTGTTGGTGCTTTGAAGGATGGATGTTTTTTGATTGACTGACTACAGAAAGGCAGGTCTGAGATCTGAATATCCTTGCAAATGGATTGTTCCAAGTCTAACCAGGTGTTTTCTGAGGGGGTGGGATGTAACCATTTGTATATGTATTGAAGCTGGATGGCCATTGCATAGTGGTGGAAGTGTGGCGCCTCTAGGCCGCCTAGTATTTTAGGTTTTTGAAGTGTGGACAGTTTAATTCTCGGTGTTTTGTTTTTCCAGTAGAATTTGATGATTGTTGAGTCTAGTGATTTAAACCAGGAGGGGGTAGGCTGTATCGGAATCATTGAAAGTAAATAGTTAGAGGAAGCTACACAGGAGAACCTAAGTGCATCTGCTGAGTGGTTTCAACTTTAAAACTAATTCAGCTGAAGGACACTCATCAGCTGACAGAAACTCACAATTGGGCAATTAGCAGGTAAGCAGAAACTCTGGACTGAAAATCAACAGCTCCTCCCACTGTTAGGCCTTTTTCTTTGTATGGTCTCTTGGTGGGTGGTGTTCTCACAAACAGGAACACCTTAAAGACCAACTACATACAACTGGATAACTCAGAGGAAGCTACACAGGAGAACCTAAGTGCATCTGCTGAGTGGTTTC
>JAGFZM010003366.1:0-31089 GCA_017657215.1 Limnothrissa miodon
AATTATATTGCTGTGATCATCCTTGAAGTAAAAATACACTGCTCAAAAAAATTCAGATTTTTATGTTTTAACCCTTACTTTTAAGTTTTAAACCTTGCATTTCAACAGAATGGGCAGCATGTCTGTTGCAGTGTGTAACGTGATAGCCTTTCCATCCTACTCCCTTTTTATCATACGGCACGCAGTTTGTAAAAGTCTCCTCTTGGAATGGCAAAAACTAAAAATACCCCTGACTGACCACTATTTTTTGGAATGTTGATGAAGCCCGCTAACTGTTAGCCTACGGCAGGTGCAGCTTATAGCCTACTTTATCTGTACACATCGTTAACGTAGGCTATCAGGTGTAGCAACCTGCATTTTTAGTTTGAGGAGACGGTAGTGCTAATAATAATAATAATAATAAAGCAGTTGATCATCATTACCTAATCTGTTAACACTGAAGATCATGATAGTAGTAATTTCCTATTCACATTCCTAACAGTGGGCTAGTAATGCTGTGCAACTTACAAAAAGTCATCTGTGTGAACAAACCCACACACTCCACAGTAATCATTTTAACCGATTACAGACAATTTTGATCACTTAACGTTGATACGCTCAACCACCGGCCAAACGGTCACATCAACATCCCTTGTCTCAAGTGTAGTTTTGTAGCATGCGTGCTAGAGCTGCCGTCTTCGTTTTGAAGGTTTACTTTTGAAGGTTTACCTATGCTGCCGCTGCCATGTTTGTGGTTGTGTTGCGCGAGGGAAGAGGCGGCTACATTAAAGGCGCTCTAAGCGATGCTGTTTCACGTCACTTCCTATTGACGTTAGAAGTATTGTCAAACAAAATGGAGGATAGCTCACTCCTCCCCCTCCCTCCCATGCCTCCTGAAAGACTCATGAACGTGCATTTCCTTCTTGTTGTTTATTGGCTGGAACACTGTTATGTTTCGTTTTCGTTTGTTATGCTAGGTTTGCCCACTGTGTTTTTGTTGCCGTTTGTGGAGCCTGGGCTGTCTACAGAGACCGCGTTTTTTTACAGTGAAATCAGGGGACAGGCAGCTAGCAGACTGTGAGGAGATGTTTGCTGTATATAACACCACATGTTTTAGTCCTAAAAACGCGTCACATTGCTTAGAGCACCTTTAACTCGCGAGGGACAGTTGAACATAACGTGAAAAATACCCAAATGTTAATGAAGGAAAGAAAAACTTTTCTTAATCTATGACTTGTAGACTGTTACTGTCTGCCAGAAGATTACCGTTGGGGCGCTGGCCGACCATCTCTACACTATAATTTTATAATTTATAGCTAAACGGTTATTCAAATGAAAACTTTTTTCTAATGAATTCTGAATAAAAGAAAAACACTAAACAGGTTTGTGTAATGCTTCAGAGGACATGGTAGGCTATCTGTGAGTGGTTTAAGTCTAATTCAACATTGTAAAAAGTAGAGGTGGGAAGATGCAAAAGGGAAGAGGAGAAAAAAATAACCCCCCATAGTTTAACTATTTTACAATGCACCATCTGGCATTGACCCTGGTGGTGAGTTTACTGATAATATATAAATTTCCTAATGGGCAGTACTGCCACTGTTAAGAAAGCATAGCAATAAAGAGAAAGTGAGCTTGACCGTCCCGAACGAGTCACAGCATTGTCGCACATGTCTTTATTTCTTTGACAGCTGCAGATATGCTTTGAAGCAATATGGTCAAAATATTGTCATAAATTGTTGTGCGCGCCATGTCAAATTGTAGTTATGCATTTTTTGCTTTTTATAGTATCCTGCAGAACAGCCATTGTTCTTCATCGTTTTTATAGGCTAATCACATTCAATGTGCAAGTCACCTTTAATACATCAAATTCAGCTTTATTTTAAACCAAACCAAATATATGAAGTAATTTAATGGTGAATAAAAAGCTAACAAAAAGGCATCATAAATGATTTCCCAAAACTTTTCTAAATAACAGGCACCATACACAATTGTGAAGCTAATTATGCCTTTTATAGTAAGTGTGTGTACTGACACAGACAGTTTGTCTTGCCTGGTGCTGGTCTCCAGTTGAGATTTAGTCAACTTAGTCTGTCTGAACTTTGGTTAGGGTCATGCTGTGAATATAACTAGCTGAGTGAGAGTGACAGTGAAAACAGTCAAAGTGTTTTCAGTTATATTATATACTGAACAGGCTCACTGAGTGGATTGTCACCCTGTCCTCCTTGTTTCGACCTGTTAGTGGCAAGAAACCATTACCCTTCACATTAGAATGACGATTTTTCTTTATACGAAATCCCTGGATGGCTGGGCCTGTCAATTATTTGAGGTTAAAGGTCAGCATGTGGGCAATGTTCAGTTCTCCGTTTTTAAGTTCATACTGGCACTCTGTAATCAGTAGATATTAGGGCTACAGTGCTACTTGGGATTCGGGTAAACCTTTTCATAAGTGTGTATCTTTGAACTTCATGTAGGTTGGTGAGTGAGGTGTTTAGGGGGCTCTAATCTATCTGATCCAAGGTCCCAGAGCATAGAGGCTGGACAAACTCTGGTAATGGCGACATTTTACTAGTTAACAAGCAATATTTTCCTTTAAAAGGCTTAACAGGCATAAATTCACCCCAAGACGCCATGCCAAGACACTTTGATCGCTCATATAACATGAATATTGGAAAACTAAGCAGAGAGTCATGGGCAAAATTGTTGCCATCCATGGATTTTTCTTTTTCAGAAAATCAAGTATTTCTCACAGAAAAGTATTTCATTAACACTTGTTTTGCTATACATATGTTTATTCTCCTTATACATATTGGAACAAAACAAAAACAGGTGGGAAAAAAGCAAATTTGCAATAATGTCACAAAAAACTAGAGGCTAGACTAAATTATTGGAACTCTTAACTTAATATTTGGTAGCAGGCCCTTTGGAAATAATAACGGAAATCGGTCACTTCCTATAACCATCAATAGGCTTCTTACACCTCTCATGTGGAATTCTGGACCATTCTTTCTTTGAAAACATCTCCAGGTCTCTCATATTGGAAGGGTGCCTTTTACCAACAGCAATTTTAAGATCTCTCCACAGGTGTTCAATGGGATTTAAATCTGGGCTCATTGCTGGCCACTTCAGAACTCTCCAGCGCTTTGCCATCCATTTCTGAATGCTTGTTGAAGTATATTTGGGGTCATTTTCCTACTGAAACCCTGACACTGGGCCCTACAGTGCGGCAGCAAACTAGCCCCAAAACATAATTGAACCTCTACCATTTTTGACTGTAGGTACTGTGTTCTTTTCTTTGTAGGTCCCTTGGTCTCCTCGGTCCTCAAGATATTTTCCCAGGATTACACAAGTACACTTTGGCAAACTGTAGCCTTGCGTTTTTATGTCTCTGTATCAGCAGTGGGGTCTTCCTGGATCTCCTGCCATAGTATTTCATTTAAACGTTGACGGTTAGTTCTTGCTGACACTAATGCTCCCTGAGCCTGCAGGACAGCTTGACATTTTTTGGAACTTGTTTGGGGCTGCTAATCCACCCTCCAGACTATCCTGCGTTGCAACCTTTCATCCTTCCGTCCACGCTTAAGGATATACTGTGCCATGGGTTGCGCACTGTGGACAAAGGTAGATCTCTGGAGATGGACTATTTTTGGCCTATTGTTGATATTTTTCCACATTTTTACTTATCAGGTCCTGACACAGTTCTCTTTTCCACTTTCTGTTGTCCATGCTTAATATGGCACACACAGACACACAATGCAAAGACTAAGTAAACTTCTTTCCTTTTTATCTGCTTTCAGGTGTAATTTTTAAATTGCCCACACCTGTTACTTGCCCCAGATGAGTTTAAAGGAGCATCACATGCTTGAAACAATCTTATTCATCTATAATTTCGAAAGGGTGCCAATAATTTTGTGCCATTCCTGCCAATTTTTGGAGTTTTGTGTGACATAATGGCAAATTTACCTTTATTCCTCCTGTTTTTGTTCTGTTCCAATACACATAAAAAGAATAAACATGTTTATAGAAAAACAAGTGATAATTCAATACTTGATGTTGGGGTCTCAACAATTCTAAACCTAAATAAAAGCATATGGTATTAAGATACATTCACTAGCTTACAAAGATCCATAAAGGCAGCCTAGAGTAATGTCAACGGCAGGTACAATGTGTTTACATTAAAATAAATTTAGGGTAAAAAATTAAGTGTTTTTACAGCAGGTTTTAATGAACACCCAACAACATTTTGAGGAGGAGGATTCCTGCAGCGAACTATTCTAACCAACCAGCAAAGTTTTAGATTTTTTGTTGCATGTCTGGAATGGCACAACTTAAAACCTTTGTGTAAAAAGTTAATTATTGTTCATGTTCATCATCATCAGACCAATGGCTTTCAAGGAGTGTGCACTGGCCATTCTAAACATTTATATGTCTTAAACAAGAAACACATACCTGTGACCTCTGCTCCCTCCACATTTAGCATAATGTTTTGGTCCTCGTGTTTGTCCTGGCCCAGAATCATCCATTTTTCCAGCCAACCTGAATCTGAGTCAGAGTCAGACGTTATATTAGGCACTTCTTTGTGAACTTCTGAGCAGTCTGAGGAGCTCTGCCCATCAATCTCTTCTGAACTCTTCTCTGAGCAGTCGTCTGAGCCCAGCACCACTACCTCCACAGGTGGAAGAGACAGGTGACTGGTTCTTGGGGTGGCTGGACCCTTCCTCTTGAGGCATGTCCTTGACACTTTACGAGAACAGACTCCATCATCATCTGAGGTTAAAACCACATCTGACCCAGAGTCGATCACTATGACCTCTGGTGGCTTGTTCTTTTTAACCAGATGCTCCTCCACCTGTGGTTTGGTCTTTGGCTCTGGAATAGAATCTTGAGTTGTATCCTTTGGGGATGATGCATAATGCAGTTGGGAATAGAGGTATCCTTCAATATCACTGTCTGCAGAGAGGCCAGAGTCCTCCTCACTGTCACGGTAGAGGTCATCCTCATACTCTTCACGCTCAAAATACTCTGAGAACATGCCTGGTTTAGGAGAGGGGAAAGGAGAAGAATATGATCAGTTCTACTGTTTCTGCAACTACCACAGTTAATAACACTGCACAGTGATCAATTTTTTTAAAAGTTTTCTTGTTTCAAAATAATAGTCAATAAAAGTCAGCTTTCCATGCTCAGAAATCTAAACAACCATGTCATGTTCAGATGTTAACTAAAAGCTGACTACTGACAGCCTTTAAGGATGTGCTGAGCCAATATCAGAGAGATGCTTTCCTCATCCATGTATTAAGAAGGAAAGCTGCTGTGTAGCTAAAGCAGCTTCACATGCAAAAACAACTAGCTCAAGAGTCCCAGGAGGGTCTGCTTGTTTATGGGCTTCCCTTGCATCTCTCCACTTGATTGACTACAGATCAGGAAAGAGAAATTGATTAGCTTGAGGCAGAACTTTCTCTAGGCTTCCAAAGACCTCATTAATAGCAAATTTAATACTAGAAAAAAACGCAATACATGAAATTGAAATTTGAGTTATTGCGACAAAACGGGATAATTCTCATAATATATTAAAACATGTCAATAACATCAAGTCTTTAGAGCAACTGTACAATTATCCATAGAAAGGGAAAAAAGTCAAAAAATAAAATAATGCTTGGCAAAAGAGAATTCAATTTCTGCTCAATAATATAAAAATGCAGTGATGTCAGGCAGGCAAGTGTCAAAAACAGATCATTATGAGGGAATAAAGAGGTCAAGTAAGGGTAAAATCAGTAATCTAATCAATAATGTGGACAATTCCAAACTGACCATAAAAACAAATCCTAGACAGATCACAGGCACTCTATTACCAAGGTTATAACTTTGTCAGTGTGCCAGACATATACTGTAAATACCATGAAATGCAGGCAATGCAAGCACACAGATCCTAAAGAAGCCTGTCAAAACATAAGATTGATTTGTTGAATATGCACATCCGTGTCAATAGAAATTTATTTATTTCATGCTGAAGAAATCTATTCACTATGTCTAATGATTATCACTGGTCTTCTGTTTTGGACTATATAAATGTTATAGTTATATAAATACATAACTAAAACTAGAGTTGAAACCATACACAAAGAGTTAATACTGAAAGACACAATTAAATTCAAATTTAATTAATAAATAGACAAATTGAACATTAAATCAATTTAGCTTTTACTGTTCCTAGGTCAGTATAAATAACCATATTTGTTGTATTCATCAGAATAAAGAGAAAAAATATTTAATAGAGAATGCATCTGTATTACTTTCATCAGTCAAATGTTTACATAAAGTCCCTAAATAACTAGTAGAATGGTCTTGAAACGGTTTCACTTGAGCCAAACTTTTAAGTATCCGTTTACAAGCTTCATGCAATACTATTCTAAAATAGTACACTGTCACACTATGCATGTACATTCTCTGTGAATGTTAGTAGAATACTGTGAACTTGGGATGCTTGTATAGGCCCTACAGGAACCAGTTTTAGCAGTTTCCTCAGTAATCTGGGCCCTGTCAAAACAGAAGAAAGAAATGCAAAGGAGTCTATCTTAAATTGGCCTCCAGGGGTCCAGGATAAGACATCCAGGATAAGTGAGTAAGCGAAGCTCATTGAATCCAAAACAAGAGCGTCCAAGCTTAATTGGTTGCACAAAGGCTGAGCGTGGATAAGCAGACACAGATTTATCAAGCCAGGTGTAACCTATCCTGGAAAAGTGCGCGACCACGGCTCCCTCAAATAGACCCCGCCACTGATCACAGATTTACTGATTTACCGTGGCAGGTAGAGCGGCATTGGCTACTTTTCGCCGTCGGAGGCAGAATCATCATGGACGCGTACAAGAAAGTCAAGGATATAATTAATGTAAACTGGAGCATTTAAAATAGTTGGAAAATCTTGGAAAAGTTTACTGAATGATCGAGAATTTTAAAAAGGTTAATGCTTATGTTAGAATGCAACTAATACTAAGTATCGTTAGTTCATCTCTTAACTGTTTAGCGTGTGATGTTGCCATGGTAACGCGTGTAGAGAAAAAGAGGAAGCAGAGAAGGTAAAAAGTTGTTCGTGAGCTCGTCCCAGTTCATTTTAGTGAAGATTCCACCTGTAAACGAACCGGAGAAGAAAGGCAACATCGCCACAGTAATAAAACAAAGAGAAAAATTGTGGAAAAGTATTGCTGACCGCCTGAATGCGTAAGTAGTGCACAATTACACACACCGGTCCACTGAAACATCACAATTGCAATCCAAATAGGCTAGTTAAACATCGCAGTTGTAGGCTACTCTGATTATCAAGCAGTTTATTTTTTTTATTGAGAACTGCAGATATAAGTGATATGAGTGAAACTGAGTAAATGTAACTCCTCAGATTGTAACTGATAAATATATGAACTAATAACAATAGGACTATTGATAACGTGAATTAAATATAACTTCTTTAAATGGACCCAAGTTTGCATGCTCATTGACTGACATTAGGCTACTTACATTAAGTTTTTCTTTTCTTGTGTTTGCTCTACATCTGTGTAATGTAGATTAAACATGACTGGGCCAAAGTCAACATGGCAGAAAGTCAAAATTAAATACAAGAACATTCTCCAGAATAGTTAGGGCCCTGACTAAGACAGACTTAACAATGCACAAGCATATTACCCAGATAGAAGCATATAATACCCAGAAGGTGCAGGCTCACACACCGTCTATAGGCTACTATTTTTGCAGTTAAAGAGAAGACCCACCACCTGTGCCTTGCCTGTGGGTTAAGTGAACATAAGTGTTGATTTTGTCGATTGATGAACACTGTAGCCTACATTGCTTGTGATGTGCATTCATTGGTTTAATAGTCCTCATCTTGTGATTTCAGATGGTCGGCAAAGCTGCCTGTCAGATCAGCAATGTTGTGGCAAAATGGCCTGGCTCAGTCCAATACTCCAGAGTCTTTCGGGCGTCCAACATCTATCAGCGCCTATCACAAGGTGAGCCAAACATCCCTTATTAATATACATTTACATCATGGCTGTGTTACGAATGTCACTCTGTTTATGAGGTTGTAATGATGAGACTTTTTGTTGACAGGTGAATTTTCTGGTGTGTTACTGGGAGACAGGGCGTATGCCTGCCAGCCTTTTCTCCTGACACCTCACACAGACCCCCAGGAAGCACAGCAGGCCTACAACCATGCCTATGCCAGGACCAGTGCCAGGGTTTAAATGACCTTTGGCCTCCTGAAGGCACGATTTTGGTGCTTTCCCAAATTAAGGGTCAGCCCTGTGAAGGCATGCAACATTACTGTAGCATGTGCTGCCCTACACAATATGGCCTGCTGAGAAGGCCACAAGGTTCCCCTGACAATGACAGTAGTTGGGTGTTGAGGGATCAATATGTCAAATTATTTCAGTTAATATGCATGCCTTAAATTTAAGTTAAATATATCCTGTAGTTGCAAAGACGCATGCAGTGAATTTTAGTTAAATATGCCCTGCAGTGAGAGGAATTTGTGTACGCAATCTATGTGTTGTATAATATGCTTTGATTCTGTGCTTTCTATCTTGTCAAGTCACTGTGGTTTACCTGTTTTGTTTTTTTTTCCCTATTCAATAAAGGAACAAAATGTCACACTTTGTATTTATATTTATATGGGATGTGTATTTTATATGATGGAGTATTAGGGGCACACTGAGGAAGGAAAAAATATATATACATTTATGACACTGGCTCTTTCTGTGGAGAAGATGCAATTTGCTTTTTAAAGTCCTGATACTTATGTGATGCTGATGTTCCAAAAGATTAAGTATCTTTTTGTTTGTGAAAGCTATACTGAAGTACACTTCCACAAAATGCTCCACAGCCCTCATTTTAACAACTCTCCTCTAAAACAATTGGTTGCTATGTTATGACTTTATAAATATATCATTATATGAATATTAAAATATACACATATATTAAAATGTGTGTATGTATATATATATAATGATTGCAACATCATCTAAAATAATTACTTAAGTACTAAAATGACTGAAATTAATAATCACAAACATCAAAATAATGACATTGAGTGTAGTTATATGTGATAACAATGTGTAGTGGGCAGTGGAGGTTTCAGTTCAGTTCAGTTCAGTTGAGCCTGAGATAAGGGATAAGATTAAATCAATCCTGGAATTTAGCCTGGTCAGGGGCAGGCTTACTCCACAGAATGAATCTCCATGGCAACTTATACCATAACATATCCTGCTGCCCCCTATCCTGCTTTTGTGCAACTGGATCATGGATAAGTTGAGCCAGGATAGCCAAGGTATCCCGGCTTAATCCCTTATCCTAGTTTTGTGCAATAGGCCCCAGGTGAACAAAATTGTAAAAACAAAACTGTAATCAATCACACTTCTGTTGTACTAAGGTGGTTCCATGCTAACAGCATCCATTATTAGGGAAATGTACTCTAGAGCAAAGTCAGCAAAACAGCCACAAAGTCTTTATAACAAATGAGTTGAGTGTTTTTTGTTAGATAAAATTTCAAAGAACAGCTTGATTCTAACTGATCTTACAATCAATGCCCAAGTTGATGACTGCTGTACTTTGTCCACTAGTTGTTTTGCACTAAGCCTACTATGTTGTCACGGGCTCAACATCTCTACAAAGGTGCTCTTGATAAAGGACCCAATGAGGCCCTGTAGAGCGTGGCTAAACGTGTCTGCTAAGCAAAACTATCTGGGGTATGTCTAGAGATGGCCATCTTCTAAGCCAATGGAGATCCCAATTTACAGATATTATATTAATAATTAGTTTTTTTCTAGTGTTACTAAAGAAATGGTCATTACTTTATCTACCTGCATAACAATTAACTTTCTACTAAAGGAGGTTTTAGAAAGATGTCTACTGGAAATACATCACAGGCCTCCTCACAGATCTTATGCCAATTAGAGGTTCACTTTTAACATACCAAATGCCAATGATTCATCAATGGCTTGGCTAGGGCTCATAGTGAATTCTGTTCAGGGTTTCCACAGAAAAATAAGAGCAGAACACCACTTCTGAGAGATCTCCCTACAGCCCCCACTCCTTGGCGGCTCGGCTCATTGCTCTGGTCAGTCCAGCATGTCTACACCATCATAGCCAAAGATGATACTGAACTCCACTAGTGTCTCCCCTAACACCCCAACACCGACCCCGACCCCCCACCACTTGTCTCTGCCCATTTACTTCCACAAGGCAGATGCAACACCAAGCGGTCACAACTCGCCGACCAGGGAATACAACCAACAAAGGACAGAAAGGGCAAAAACACACACACAAACCCAAAACCAAAGCAGTTATCCTGGGGATATGGTAAGAGAGTTGAGACAAAGAGGTGCCATTTCCTCTACCCCAACTACTCTGGTCACTCAAGTGTGATTTGGATTCTACAGGGATTTGAAAGGGAAAATGCCACAACAAGAGTTCCCGGTAGACAGTTTAGAAGCCTCTAACTGGGACAGGGTCATGATGTAGCCAATCTAGCAATAAAAGAAATTATGATTACGAGCACCTAATATGACACATAGCCTATAATAGAAAAATGACCACATATAATCTTCCAAGTACAGCGACAATTAACTAATATTTATAAATATTATGTTATTACATTACATTGTGTTTTCATGAAGCAGACATATGGTACTATAATGAATAAATAGGCTGGCCAAATGGGACATGGGCAAAAATAATATTAACATATTCAGGAATTCTGTAGAGCCAAAGGGTGATTAATGATCCTTCTTATCTGCAAACACACAGAGCCCTCTACACCATTGTTATTCCATTTAAAGTTCTTGTATCCTAAGCTTTCTTGTCCTGCCACATGACATACATACATTACATAAATACAGAGAAAAACTCTGTTATGTGTGCCATTTAGGGTACCAAGTTGTTTAGTATAGAAATTGTGTATAATGTGCAGGACGACATTATGGTTTATTATGGTAACCCTGTTCCAGGCAGAGTCAGTGTGTCCTTGCGAGCATGCACACCTCCCAGTCAATTGTGCTGCTTGCCCAGTGTGAGTAAGTTTTGTCTCACAATCAGACCATGGGTAAAAGAGGATAATAACTCAGTAGTAGGCCTACATGGAGAGGGCTAAAACATGTAGCACAGCACTTGCAGAAATCTTGAGGATATGGCCACATTAAGGATTTAGCTTTAAGGATTCAGCACGGTTAACTAACGTTAGTTAATTCCTTACTTTCAAACGACTCCATTGCCAGGTACGTTTGAAAATTACATATAGTGAGACTTCATGTTAGGCAAACAAATCGTTTGCTAAGGAGCAACGAGAAGCAGAGCCCACGTGTGACGCTAGTCTAACTTACTTCCAAAGTAGCCGGTTTCACGTAAGCAGCTGGTTTTACTAATTCAATTCGGGAAAGAGTAGTCGTGTTATAAATATTGCAGACAGGACAAATAACAGACGTTGTTTGTGGTTCAAGTAACTTAAACTAAACACTCACCTATTTGACTAACGTTACAACTTCAAAACATACATGCAGCGTCGAAGGATCCGGGATAGCCTAACGTTACTTCCGGGAAATCGCAGCGTAATTGGATGGCCAACTATCGTCGTTCGAGGTGTAAGAAGCAGTGGGTTGCGGTGACGCAGGGTAACGTTATGTCTACTAGGCTCAGTTAGCCTGTCCACCGTATAGCCACTTAGTTGCACAGGCGGTGTAGGGTTATATATCAGATTAATGATAATATTCGTAACACGTTCGGTCGAGGCAGTTAAAATAATCATTGCCATTTAAAATGTATGAGTGAGTAGTGCGTAGGCCTACTGCAGCATCAAAACTATAGGGTACTGGTGTATTTCAGGTAACAAAAAGCTGCATGTATGAACAATAGGCCTACTAGTTGACAAAAAATACCGCTTTTTACTACATTGTAGACCTACTGTAGACATTGCAATATTTTGATTTTCAAATATACTGCATTGGGCTACATCATAAAACTACCGTTTTTCTGTGTGCAGTTTTTTACTCCTTAGGCTAAAGGATCACATAGCCTAGGCTAACATGTTGCAACAAATTGCCTGACCTTTCTGATTTGATAACTAGTCAAGAAGACACAATGATTTGTCAGTTATACTGTTAAGTAGATCTTTTTTTATGTCAGACTCTTTGGAAGTGATTGGTCCAGATTGCCAAGACATCAGAAATATTCCACCTCCTTGAAGTATATGCCAATATATAGGCCTATGGCGTAATTAGAAATACAATTATTTCTATGTAAGGAAAATATTCCATTGTAATTAGACTCCAGTAGAGGCTGGAACTGACAGTTCTTTAGATTAGAGACCTCTGATTTCCAGGGACAGTCCCTGTTTTTGTGTGTCTGTCCCTGGTTAAATACAAGAAAATCTTCTTTGTCCCTGAAATACTGTTTTATTATTTTAATAATGCTATTTATTTATATTTTTAATTACTATTATTTAATAATTCTTTTACAATTGACAAGGAGCACCCAATAGAAACAGTGGACTAGAAAAACTTCCTTGTGGTAGCCTATTATTTAAGAAAAAACCTTGGACAAATCCACAGCTCCATGCCAGGGGTCATGAAGGTACAGTCTGTACTTAACATAGTTTAAGTGATAGACTACAATTTGTTCATGGTTTGGGCAGAGCATTATAATGATTTCAAAATATTACATGGTCCACAACATTACAGTCAAGCCTGTGGTTTTATGAATTTTCATGGGCCTATAGTGAAGTATAGGTCATAATCCGAAGGAGTTGGTGGCAGGTGAGTCAAAAAGTCAGAGGTAGGGATGACATTGTGTAGTATGGGGGCAGAGGAAGCATATGAGTTAGGCCAGTCTGATTCACACTTCACAGATCATATATGTGGCATTTGCATGCAGAGAGAAAGAGTTGTACATCAGATTCTGATTGAACAAAATCATGGAACCCCATTAGAGAATAAATTAACTATATATGGAAAGAAATAAGTGAAAAATGACAAAGGAAGATGCTTGGTTGCTAGGTGCAGCTGTGTGTGTATCACTCCAAAATGAGCACCTTAGTGACAAAATGGTAATCTAAGAAGAGACAAGTTGTAGCTTGATTGTTATCCTCGTTTTGTAAGTCGCTTTGGATAAAAGCGTCTGCTAAATGCATAAATGTAAGAGACCCAAACAGAAGGAGATATACAGAAAATAAATACTTCATTTTATATAAACATTTTATAGGACCTCTGTAAGAGACAATAACTTTGCATATGTGGTCTCCCTAAGGAGGAAGGGCCCCCTATTGTGAGCAGCATCAATCCTGTCACTTACAACATTGCCAAACTACTTGCAACAATTCTGGCACCCTTGGTAGGTAACACTCTTTGTTACATTTAGAATTCCATGTACTTCAACAACAGGATCAGAAAAATGAAACTGGATCAGGATAGAACCTTGGTATCTTACAATGTCATATCTTTTCACCTGCATCCCCATAACAGAAGCAGTGGAGACAGTCAGAAAACTGACTACAAAATACCAGCTCTTTGCACACTAGAACCAAACTCACAACAGACCAAATTTCTGCTCTTGTAACTTTGCTTCACCACCACCTACTTCAAATATGACGTGAAACAGAAACATGACAGAAACATTGCTGTGCATGGACCCATCAGTGTTGTCTCTTGTGGCCAACTTCTGAATTGAGAAGGTGGATAGCAGGGCTTTGATCTCCTTCAAAGGAACAAGGGTATTCATTGTTATGATTATTATTATGGTAGTAATTGTGATATTATGATGGTCAGCACATCATGGGTAGTCTATCATTGTACTTTTTCTCCATGACCCCAGGCAGTTGGATTAGCCATGGATCTGTCGAAGGTTTCTACCTTGACTAATATAAAGCAAAGGGTTTTTTTTTTTTGCCCTTTTTGCTGACAGGGCTCTTTGATGTAAAGAGCCACAAGACAATACAATTGTAAAAGATGCTATATAAATGTTGCTGAATTGAGCTGAATGTGTTTCTTCTTGTTTCTTTTGGTTTTAAGTCATGTATTTTAATCTAGCCCTTTTATTCTGCCACTCTTAGTAATGAGTATTCTTGGAGAATCTTGGATGAAGTTCTTCCCCTAGACCATGTGCTTGACCCACAAACCACAGGTGGTGAAGACTGAACGCTGCACCTTGCCTGCAAAAAGGTAAGCCCTTGTTCCCTTCATCTACTGCCTTTAAATTACAGACCCACCAACACTTAGCCTACATTACTAACATTTTGTCAGTGGTAGTAAGAGACCTGATTTAAAACTGGATCGTGTGACCACAAGCCATTGCAAAGCATTAATATCACCTAAAATTTAGGAACCAACCACAACCGTGCATGGTGCGGGCTTTAAATAATTCACACTAAAAGTTATTACTGTATATGGACGACACATTTTCCCTTAATTGATTTTGTTAAGCAAACAACAGCAATTAAAAATATTGGTTGCATAAAAAAACATTTCAACCTTCAAAGAGTTTTTCTAAGAGTTTAATGTTTAATTTTACTTCACTGGCTCCCAGTAAGCTATAGAAATGACTTGTATACAAGTCTCAAAATGGGACATGGCCTTATGATGATGATTAGTGGTCTTTAGCTACTATGCATTTCAGCGGCCAACTTCCATTGAAAAGACCAAACTGTTCTCAGATGTTTTCTGCTTATCGATAAATGTAATCAAATGCTGTATCTTAATATTTCTTTTAAACTTTATCCATTTATCACTTTTACTTCATTATATATCATTAATTTTACTATTTTAATAATAGGTGTATTTATTCATCATACAGTAGGTTTATTTTCAGTCATTTATAGTTTTTATTTTATATCATTTTATTTTCTCTTGTTCACTGTTCTTTGGCCCTTATCTTTCTAAAGCACATTGAACTTCCAGGTCTGTTTGTTGGTCGAGATGGGTTTTAACTATGCTTTTTTCTGTGGAAAAGTTCCAAAAGTGGAAAAGGTGGTTTCTGAGGAAAGGATGGTTCCCAATGTGACTGGTGTCACAGTTTGTTAGGTAAAGTGGGCTCACCGACATACAGCTGGTTGTGGTTGCTCTAGTTTAGTTGTTTCAGCAACTGCGTTGTGTTTAGTTGGTCTAACGTGAAAATTCATAAATGCTATAGATTAAAAACACCAAATGTTTCCACTGTAATGTAATGTACAGTAATGTAAAGTAATAACTACTACTGTCCATTAAACTACACACAAGGCAAAAAGCTAGTGTCAGCCTGGCCTTGTTACCCCCTTACAATCTGCTGATACCTATCATTTATTGCCAGACCTATCCAACACTATGGGTCTGTTTACCAGGGTAGTCCATGACAGCTCCTAAAGATCCAAGTGAGACCAGTGAGATGCTTTTGGTATTTTGGCTAATTTCCAAAGTGTGTAATGTAACATCTATTGCAGTAAATGCCATTGCGCTTGTGGATATGGTTGAATAGATGCCGTTGCCAAAAAGTGATATGCTTATGGTCAGATTTCTAAGGCTCCTTTCAAATGGTCTGTCCTTTTTCACTATCTTGCCCTTATGTGAAGGCCTTACAGGGTCAAGGTAAGATATAATGATACATTTATCAGAACCTAATGGAAAGACAACAGAGATTTCAAATGAATCTGAATCCATATATAGGAAGTCAGGTGTTATTGATGTGTCTCAAGCTCACATCAATATCACATTCCTGGACCAAAGAAATTTGAAGGGAGGCATTGAAGGTTCCTTTGTAAACATTTAGAAAATTAACTTGGTCATTATGGCAATAACTCTGAGTCATTTAATTGACGTTTGATCAACAGTTCTTGCAGCCTTGTTAATCATTAGCCTATCCTTACAGCTTTACATAACCTGTTTATACTATATTTATTCTTGGAATTTGTGGTTACATATTATAGTTAATTGACCTGATTTTATTACAGTGCTGAAATTCCAGATTCCTAATCCAGTTAGGGTGTCACAACTACTTTTGTGGAGAAAGTACAGACTGAAGAAATTAATGGACTTCAGTGTCCATCTTGTCTTTAGGCAACAAACAAAATACAGAGACATCTATTTGAATGTACTGTATACTTGGGGATGAAACGGGTATATATTCTCATCCTTCTGAGTGAGTAGACTTTCTTCCACTTACATGTACTGCAGGAAGAGAGAAAAAGTATAAATAACTTCAGAAGCTATTGCACCCTGAGGATGTAAAAAAAAAAAAAACATCAAAAACAGCAAGTGACAGTCTGAATATCATCTGAATCTGGATGTTACCAAGCGTGTCACAGGTGACAAAGGCCATCAGACTAGTGGATTGGTTACTTTAAAAGGTACCCTTTCCTTATTGAGCCTTAATGATTGTCACATCTGTTGTGGCATTCGGTAAATTTGTGTATGTCTCTCCAACTCACTGACAAGGTGGCTTTGGAGGGCTGGTCCGTCTATTTGTAAAGGTGTATTACTGTTATAGTTTTAAGGACTGGTAGATATTGGCCACAGGTTTAATCTACCCAAATTCAAACCAGTCGGGTGTTGAAGATGGAGTTGGACTTGCGGAAGCTGTGGCTTCCCATTCCAATTCTGTGATTCCGAGTGGCTGTTCTGCTTGACAGGGATTGTCATTGGTGCAATAAAGTCAAATGAAGTCAAATGGGCCCTCAATGGCTGTCTGCATTAATGGTGTTTTTTGGCTCAGCCATGCTGGTGCAGTAAAGAGTATTCCATTCAAGTGTGACAGAGACAATCACTGTTTTTAGGATCAGAGTTTGGTCCTATTTAAAGGATGATAAGACTGGCTGTCTCATTTTAAACACACATCAGAATTCCCCTACCTTTTAACGGCCACAGAAGTATTTCCGGTGAGTGAGTAATGGATTTGTAAAAGACTGAAATGTATGATTGTTATTTGCTTGAAAATGTGCTTGGGAAAAATGACCAACAGACCTGCCATTTTTCCTTTCCCATTTGGAAGGACTCATATCACATCTAACTTGAACATCTGATAATCCAATATGTGACCATAAAATGTGCTAATTATTTTAAAAGGCAGGAATGTGTGAGATGATAACGCTGTAGTGAAACAAGATTATCTTTTTTTTAATTGTGTAATAAAACAAAGATTTTGAAAAAGTTGTCTGTAAACAAGAGTTAAGTTGAATTGTCTGTGCAACATAGTTTCTTAATTCTTTGTGTAGGATACATTCTTTCAGTGTGGGTATGATTTAAATGACACCTGTCACCATTAGACAACCATAAATAATGCTCAATAATACAACACAAACCTAGTCTAGGGTGTATATTTATTTTTATTGTTCAGAGTTCACGTTTACAATACAATTCCCTATTTTACTGTCACTGTGGCAGACTAGGCTCTTGGGTGATCTAATTCAGCGAATCTTAATATTCCTTAACGGAAATCAAAGGGAAGGTGCGTGAATAAAGGCTAAAACCCCTCATTACTGTACTTTATCTCAATGTATTTGTTTACTTGTTGTTCTAATTGCCCCATTGCTTCATGTGTCGCGCTCTAATGCGATTATTTCCAGTTCCACTTGGTCAACGTGAGGGTCACGCATTGAATCTCCAAAATCCTTTACGAATTAATTATTTCTGAACAATGACATTTGTGAAGAAAAAAAAACTTATTCAAAATCTTTGAGATTGTCAACAGTAGGGAAAATGTTAATAACACGACCTTATCTCAATACTTTGTAAGATGTAAGCTTGCTTTTTGACTTTAATAGGCCTAAATGAAAAATGGCTGTATTTGAAACACGCGTCATGGCGAGAACAGATTATTAACTGAAACTTATCTCAGATGTCGATTGGAAGATTGTAAAATGCGTTTTGCAAAGAGATGGTTATAAGCCTCGGAATACTAAGCACAATTTATCTCTTTACAGAATCAACCATATTTTTGCCTGCCAAGAATAGACCCATAACATTTACTGTTTTTTGTTCATTAAATGTCAACGTACACATGACACTTTAAAGGGCTAATATTTTACTTAGGCCTACATTTTGCATACCAGTTCTTTTATATTTTCGTGAGAGTGGCCTCTCATCAACCGTTGGTTGCGTATTGGGACAGTGTATACTCTCTAAACTTTAGCCTACATTTGATAAGCTATAGCAGTGCAGCCTATCAATTGAGGTGCTCTAAGTGGATATCGAGATGCTGCTGAATTGCTGCTTGAGTGTCTTTGTCATCAGTGAATCATATTTGGCAGGAAAAATCAAATCAATATCTCCTGAAAGAGTTGGGATACCCATATAACTGGTTAAATGGGTAATGGGCAGTCTTCATTATTAAAGAGCAGAAATTGAAATGAAAATAATTTATTTGAATAACTTCAAGGAAAGAAGTACGTTCTTATTCCGATTTAGATTACCTATAGCCAATAACTTTTATTTAGGGCTAAAAGAATGTGGTATCCCACAAATGTCATAGGCTATAAATTCGGGTGACAAAAGATTAAGTTAAAAGAGCGTAGCTTACAGTTATATGGGTAGGCTCATTTAAATAATGTAGGCTAGTGCACATCAGATGGATCTACCTCTTCCGATGACCACAAACAAGTATCCTAACATTTGCGTTCTATCGAATGTGACCTGGAGTTAGCCCCTTGAATAAATGGCTTAGGCTACTTAATGTTCAATTAACGCAGCACCACGTTCTCATGGTCTCTCCCGTTAAACCGATTGTTAGTGGTACAGCCCACTATCACTGAACAGAAAAGAAAACGTTTGTTTTATTCCCTCATCGCGAGCGAAGGTCAGGTCGGGTGCAAGACGACAACAAACATATGAGGACCGCACGTTAAACGCATTGTTCGGAAGTCAATTGTCTCTGCTGCGCCAATGAACTCTTGGAAAGAGCATCTCGCCTCAACTCATTGAGTACACCGCACTGACCCTGAAACATAACATATTCCCACCAAGTGTTTTTTTTTTCAATATTACCCGAATGCTCTGAATAGTTCATTTGTTAGTGGCGTTGTGTCATTGACTTTCTATATTGCACAGGGCCTATTTGTAGGCTTGCTTCACAGATGTTGGACAGTGTCTTCACAATATTTTATAGAAATTAGGCCTACACGTGTGTGATTGACGAGTGACTTCTGGTTGTGATAGCTTATTTTTATGTTTTAAGCAGGAATACTACCCTATAATATCTTCCTAAACATGTTGCTTAAGTATAAATTAGAAATTAGTCTTGACTGCCGAGCTGAGATAAGTGAAGTTGGCTGGTTGGGTTTGCTCAGGGATATAGGCTACAATCTCTCTCTCTCTCTCTCTCTCTCTCTCTCTCTCTCTCTCTCTCTCTACGCGTGGAAAACTTTTTTGGTGGAAATAAGTTTTTGCAAGCGAATCTTTGGCATGGAGGTACACGTTCGGTAGTGTTTGTGTGTGTCTTGGTGTGCGTATATGTGTGTGTGTGCGTGCGCCTGTCTGTGCGATGAAGAAAGGACATGGGCGCGCAGCACTTTTTCAGTTTCCCCTTAATCATTTCACGCTTCCTCCGGTGCCTTTTTCCACCTAAAACGTTTAGTTGCAGCTCAATGAGCACTTGTAACGCCGCTACAGGGAGCGGAAGCCTCGAATTATTTCAACCTACTATCGTCAAAAAACTAGGCCTACCACAAAAAAGAAAGAGGATAGGAATAAAAAGGATCACTGGATAGGAGCAGGGAAGATTCCTCTTTTTTTCTTTCTTCCTTTCTTCCTCCCTTTCTTTCTTTCTTTCTTTTCTTTCTTTCTTTCTTTCTTTCTTCCTTCTTTAACTCATTGCCTTCTAACCAAGTATGGACCACAAGCTTCAACCACTTCGTATTGGAAGGTCAGGTAAGGCCTCAGTGCAATGCATATTGTTATAATGTAGAAGCCATTATGAATTACATAATTTGGGATTTGTAATCGCTCTATTATTGACAGTAGGCTATTTTAATAATTATTGTAAATTATACATTTAACGTGAAGTTGCTTTTGAAATCCTGTTGACTCTTTGACAAACCATATACGCTAGAGCTCCAAGTTTTTTATGACTACAGTTTTTTGACATCTGAGACAACTATAAGCTTAGGGGGTGTAGACTGCAATATGGCGAATTTGATCTTTGCTATTGACTAATGTAAATGTAGCCTAAATGTAATGTAAAACACGTGATTGAGACCTGTAAATCATAGTTAATATTTACTAGGAATTAAAACGCATGGCATGCACATTCACTTGATTCTTTGTATTTTTATTTCGAAATGTAGCTGGTACAATGGCATTTGCATAAAAAACACTCAACTTAAGTAAAAGTTGAAATAATTGTTTCTGAAAAACAGGCCTGTCTGTAGATGGGAAAACCTTCAAGGAAAGTATGATTTTTTTTACATGTAGGCCTACATGATCAAGATTATTATGTAGTCAGTTAGTAGGCCTAGAAGCTGAACCTTTAAATTGCTCACTGATGATTTCCACCCTTGAGTAGAAATTAACTTTTTCCTCAGCAGGATATGACAAAGTTAACTTGTGTTTTAGACGGTTCGATCACGGATCTGGGCGTCTGTGATGCACTAGTCCACGTAGCCTTGGTTTGGTACCACGTAGCCTCTTCAAAAAGAATACGCAGTAGCCACTGAAACCCCGCTGCTCCCATCACATTAACGCCCAGATGTTTTTTAAGCTACTCATTCTACACAACCTACTACTACGCCGTGTGTGTGTGTGTGTGTGTGTGTGTGCGCGCGCGCGCGCCCCCGCGCGCATGTGTGTGTGCTCGTGTATCTGAGTGTTTATGTTCGCGCGCGCGTGCCAGCTGCAACTTTAGCGCGCAGGAGATGTTTCAAACTGCCATCAAAGCCTCTATAACCAACGCGTGAATTTACTATCTCATCCTGACACTCACATTCAGTGATTGCTGCTACTGCGCAATGTAACCAAATTAGTTCTTTAAAATCCATAGCCTGAGAGTTAGCAATGTGGTCTTAAAGAATGCATTTTGAATCTCGGAAACGGCGCAAAAAAAGGTTCACAGCTTCGCGAAATAGGCAGGCAGCGGGGTATTGAACATGTTGCAAACAAAAGTGCCGAATTGTTGCTAATAAAGCTAATTTATATGTTGGCTTAATTAAGGCACACCCCTATTTTTCATTTTTTTTTTCAAAACAACGGCATTCCCAAATTGAATGCTTGACAGTTCCTACATAGTTTTAGACTCAGGGATGTGCCTCATACCATTGGAAAGGTGACACCCTCAAGTTTTTTCTAGAGGAATATGTATGTTTCTGTGACATATGGACACAGAGTTATAGAGGTTGGAAATAAGTTTTTTTTCCCGCTCATTTCAAATGTCTATGAACTAACTAAGATATGAAGGTACCATTCATATGATACTCCCAAATAAAAAAAATCTAAGTCCTAACTCCATCTCTCAACCTGTTACACAAAAAAATTGAAGTAAAAAAGACCAAAAATATGATTTTTGAATATACATTTTTGAAAAATATGTTTATGCGTTTTGATTGGGACCCCTATGTAAATTCCCATGGAGACTTTTTGTAAACAAGAGGGCCTACTGACATTCAAAAGTTTATAACTTGAAAACCCCTTTACCTAGAAACATAAAATTGGTTTCAAATGGAAGCCAAGACCCTGTGCTTTCATGTCAGTTTGCTTGATTTGAAGTTACTCCTTCTGGGGCGTCCCATATATGGGCGGATGTGCCTTAAGGGGTTAATAGTTATGCTGCCCCTCGAAAGAGACATGCAAGCAGCTTAGCCTCTGCCAACTTAAAATGTGGGCTACCTAAAGAATTGTTGAAAATCTATGTAGCCTATGGCTCTTCAAGAAAGCTGGTGGTGAAGGCCAGAGCTACAAGCTCTTGCTTTGGTGCAAGTGAGGCGTCTTTTGCCATTATTTAACACTTTTATTAGATTTATCAGAGTCAACCCTAGATATAATTGTTGAAATTTGATTTCTCTAACGAATAATATGAAGTGTAAAGTGACAGAGATGATCTGAAGCAGCCTAAGTCTCTTAGCTACTCGTGACTTTTGGAGGGTGCTATAGTTTTATTAAAATAAATAAACAAATGCAACCTAAATTTAAGAGATATGGCTTTCTTGTTATGCTTACAGTCAGTGGGCGTGTAATAGCGCCGGGTTAACATGCGCTATTAATCTTTCATAGGTTTAACGTTCTCTAGCTTGGTGCGCGGTGTTGGCGATGCTGTTTCCTCAGCGCCTTAAACTCTAATGATTATCATTGCTTTCTCACCGAGTGTTTTTAAGGCTAGACATTATGCCCCAGCTCCTAATGAATTATGGTAATGAATTTGGACTACAGGATTAAACAGTTAGTATTGTGATGAAAGTTTCTTCAAATTTCACAGCCTAAAGCAACAACCATTTTTTTACATGATTGGCTTTGTTTTGGTTTTAATTGGTTGAGTATTTAATTAGCTAATCTCGTTGTGAAAGAAGGATGTATGTTTTCTTGGAAATGCGCTTTATCATTAGCAGGGCCGTGCAGAGACCTTTGGAGGGGCAGGTGCTCAAAGTTAAAAAAGGGCACATTTGAAACACCATACAGCAACATACCTTACAAAATAACGGTCTGGACTGTCGCAACCCATATTCATGAAGAATGCAACATGGAATCACAACATAGGCTACCATATCAAGACAATATAAGATAAACTTTATTTATCCCACATCAGGGAAATTCACTCAGCAAAAACAGCTAAGACAGACAGTAAACACAGTTACACAAGACAAACACGGATTAATAAGGGTACCCATGGGAAAAAACTATAGGCTGTAGTCTATGTGCATTTTGTACAAGAAAAGACTGGAGATAATGGAGTGAAGGCTAAAGAATATTCCTTGTTGCAGGTGGTTAAATAAATAAATACAATGTATAGTCAATAAACTGATACAGTAAAGATTTTAAATAGGTCGAAATAACTATTGCACAGGATAATGCACTAGTGTACAGTCCATTGGCACAAGATGATGGGGGCGATAGTGGTTGAGTAGTACAAGTAGATGTAATTATAGTGCTACAATATAACTTTGTACAATACTTTGTACAATACTTTGTTGTACAGGCATTGTCCACACCTGACATCTTTGCGGTGCAAATCAAGCGTATAGTCTGTTTAACCTGATGGGGTACATTGAAAAGATTTTGTTGAGGAGGATGGAGGGAAGGCTGCTGTTGCTGGAGGTAGGCACTGATCTGAGAGTGTAGCAAAAAAAAAGAGCATGAGAGAGATAGCTGATTAAACGATTTTGTGATCATGACAAGATGCAAAGACAACTGATAGCTGCTGGAAATACTTTTTTTTGAGCTACATTAAAACATAGCCTACTACTTAAACAACTAATTAATCTAATTGTGAAGCATTAAGGTTTTTTTGTGCTCACAAATGAAAGCATCAGCAGTAACACTAATCAATTTGCCTATGTGCAGTTAAACTAATAATGGAGTTGGTATTAGCTCAAACACAATTCTATACAACACATTCTATGAAGTCCAGTTTATTTCATCAATCAGATGAAGAACAAAAACAAATGTAGACTCTTTTTTTTCTCGGTATGCCTAAAGCCTTTTTTTAAGTATTGTGATGGCATTGGCTTTATTTCAATAACTTCAAAAGACAAACCACGCTTCAAAATAAACCACCTACACACTGTAACCTACTACTGTACATAAACTGTAAGATATCGGATGAACGGACATTACAACAGACCGCACTAAGAATTGCAATAAAACACCCGTTGAACTTTTTTTTTTTTTGGAGAACGGTTTTTCAGGTAGCGTTAACGTTAGTTTACTGTACTGCCCCAGTTGCCTAGAAGCCACGGGCCTGAATGTTAGCAAAAGCAGCACAAAGCCTCAAGTCATGTCCACCTATTCTGGGTGTCAGACACGCACACGCGCGCTCGCAAAGCTCACACAATATTCTCACGGCACTGTCTGTCATCTTACAAGAAAACAATGTGCACATCGCACTATGAATGCCGCTGCTGAACCTACTCACCGGTCCTTGGTGGTCGCTTTATGGTGTTCTCCTTCAAGTCTTCAGGGCTGCAGCGCCAAGCTTCAAGGCCGGTCAGGGCATGTTTACGCGGATCACATGATTGAGCGTAGCCAGGGTATCGAAATTATCGTTAGGCTATGATTTTTTTTGAAGGGCTACAGACAGGCTTTCTCACACATTTAAATAAATAAATAAATAAATAAATAAATAAATACACATTGACAAAAGGGCACTTTGGGCATCAAGGGGCAAAGGGGCAGGTGCTCAAGCACCTCCCGCCCCCCCTCTGCACGTGCCTGATCATTAGGTTGTTGGCGAGAGCAATTTTCTGAGAGGCTGACTCGCACTAAGATGTCATGTCATCGTTTAAAACAGACAAATAGATTACGTCAGTCATCGTGGCCATGGCTCTTAGATCATTGCTTTAGTTTTGTTGCAAATACTTTGCCAATCTGACGGCTGATGGAGTCCAATAGCGTTGACACTTCGGACACTTCGCTGTTTAGTGAGGCCTATGTGTCCACGGAAAATTAGATAGCTAGAGTAGACACGCTGTAGCCTACAATAGGTCGACAGAAGGAAGCAGCTATTTACTTACTCAGTTATCACTTTGTGTGTGTGGTGTGGTGTGTGGGTGTGATTTGTTGGGCTTGTGATGTTAAAGTGACCTAAACGTTTTTCAACTGCACCAGTCTGGATAACCATGGGCCCAACTAATAAAGCTCATTGATACACAGACACATTGGTTAGACACCTTCCGTCCTGGCACTCCCCGGCTATGGCCTATCAACTGCTGACAAGGCAAGCGCAATGTTATTAATAACATTAAATAACTATTTTAGTGGCAGAATAAGAGCTTCACGGATGTCATTATCCTATGCTTGCTTTGCCATTTCCTCTAAATTCGTCTAAGCCTATACTCTCAGAAGGGTCCAGTTTTAGGGGCTTATAAGTAGCCTAGGCCTATCAGTTAGACTCGAGAAACAGTGCTCGCCCCCTTGTGGTACTGCGGTGCAGGCCGCTATGGAAGAGACTGGATCTTTTGAGAGGTCCCACTGACTTAACAAATCACATAAGCGACAAACAGCGAGGGTGTACGTAGCTTTTGTCTTAAATAATCGTAATGGACTAAATTGCAAATTGAAGCCAATTTAATGTGTAGGCCTACATGCCTAGCAAGGAGACTGCGCAAACGAGGCTTGATTCAATAAATTTGCGCCCGCATTGTTTTGCTATCGACGTTCGATATAAACTGCAGTACAATTATTTCTATTTTAATCGAACAAACACTTTCATCTTCTAAATATAGTGGAAGTGATGTTCCTATTGAATGTGATAGTAGATGTTTGCAGCCTAACTCTATCCAAGGCATACTTCAAGTTAGCAGAGGTTGAATTCACACAGAAGATAGACAACGAGGCCTTTTTAAAATGAGCTGAATTCGTTATTGAGGTTGGTTTGTTTTCGCACTAGCCACTACACAGTCAAAAGAGTAATCCTAAAGAGAGCTAAAAGCCTGTAATTACATAGGTCGCTGACATTAAAATTCTGTAGAAAAATGCAGATAACTCTAAAGGCAAGGTAATGATTTCTTGTTTGCATACCTTTCACCTACACAGCATAAGGGGTAGAGGAAGTGCATTTAATTTTGATGTCAGGTCAAAGTAGCTAGCTAAATAGGCAAGGCATGTTAATATCGACTGACTTAAATAAGATATTTCAAATGCATCTTTAGTAGGAGTAGAGGAGAAGACAGAGAACTGTCAGGTGTTTTTATGCCACAGACTAACACAATATTGCACATTCTCATCACATTGCCGCACACTATGATTTCTCTCTGCTGATCTGGAGTTTGTGTGTGTGTGTGTGTATTACTCTGTGATGGTAACTGATTTCTCTCTGTTGATCTGGAGTTGGTGTGTGTGTGTGTGTGTGTGTGTGTGTGTGTGTGTGTGGCATATATATCCTTTAGGCTATTATGTTATAAAAGCGACATTCTAAAACAAAAACGGATAGGCTCCATAGATTTTCGATTTTGTAAAAACTTCCTTCAATAGCTTATCAATGTCAAACATTTTAGTTCTGTTCTATAACTGAGTGCATTTATTAAAATTTCAAACTAAATATTCTATCTATCTAGCTTACGCGTTGACCTAATTGAATTGCAAAATAGATTTCCTAAATTCTGTCTGCCATAATTAAACATTTATTTAAGATGGTATGTCTTATGTATGTGTCGAAATTATTATTTATCAAGGGGCAGTTTTTAATAGGACGTCACTGGTATAGAGAAACCTCAGCAACCAATCATACCTCTGCCCGTTTGAGCGCAAAAAGCTCTGGCTGTGGCCATTTATTCGGAGAGGCGTCATTGGTGGATTGGTTTGAGTGACATTTTGTCCAAGGGTAGCGGTAGATTCCGCGCGCTATAGCGTTTGGCGCTGTCCACAAGAGAGCAGGTCCTGAAACGCGCCGTGAGCTTGCTCCACGGTCGCGAGACTCGCTTGGAGGAAAAGTCACATTTAGGCTAACCGCTGGCCTTTTTGCTTTCACTACTCAACGGAGCATTACGCACATTACAGCACTTGGAGTGGTTTCTTTCTTTTAGCTTTGTTAGGACTACGGGTCGGACCGGAAGGCATTCCAACTCAGACCTTATAGGATATTTCATTCACTCAGTGGATTTGCTTGAGTGATTTAAACACCTGCACAGTATATATGAACTTTACCTGCGTTGTCCTGACTGGATGTCGTCAGAGTTTTGAAAGATGTCACCAAAGTCCTTCCATGTCTGCTATTTATCTCTTTCGTTTTAACTTAATTTATCTTACTCAAAATGCAGTTTTCAGTGTTTTATTGGAACGCGCGGTTGCTACCTTCAGAGCGCGTAAAACTAAAGGATTTGACCAAGGATTTTTCAAGGATGAAATTCTGAGTTGCATTGTGTTCTCGTTGTAATATTTTTTATTTTTTATTTTTTTTTGCCTGGAAACGTACATTTTGGATCTGCAGCCTCCATCAGTGGATAGTGATGAAAAGTAGACTGATCGGAGAGGAAATCTCGGTTTACTGCATTTTACTAAGTTCCATTCGTTTCTTAAGACAGTTTACGGCGCAGTCATCGAAGCGAGAAGTCAAGGATACAATAATTTGTAACAAAACAAACAACCCAGTCGGACGTTATTAGTTAACTGATTGGACTTACGTAGCCTACTGTAACGTTTACGTACATTAATAATTTATATTTTAAAATAAGTTTATTGGAATGTCCATCTGATGAACGGATCATCCTCAGTGTTTTTTCACGTACGTGGCGTGGATTCGTCGTGCATCAAGGCCCTCTCTGTTGCAAAGTATGAAGTATTCACACCAAATAAAATCGGCGCGGTTTTCAATGGAAATAGAGCTCAATAGTTAATTTTATATATTTGCAGTTTTATGTTTTTTTTTTTCCGGAGGAAACACTAAAAACGAAATAAACGAAAATAGGTAGGCCCTGAAGATTGTCGCGAGGCCTCAGAAGGACATTTAAAAGCAGGGATCCCAGAAAGGAATCAATGATGGAAATCCACTGCAAACACGACCCGTTTGCCGCCATGCACAGTAAGTCATTTTATTCCCACCTGAAATAAGATGTAAAGGCTTCAGAGAAAAAATCCTAATAGGGTTATTCGTCTCTTGATGAAGTCTGATGCATACAGCATTAATTTAGAAGACGGATAAAACTTTGGCTTGTGCACGGGCACGGGTTATAGGTTACTTTGTATTGTCAGCTATGATCTATGTACGAAATCAGTTGTCAATTTCAGCTATTCTAGTACTATTTATGATGGATTTATTTATTGTGCTATGGGGCCAAGGGCTCCTCATTGTGTGCACCCTTTGTAGGCTATGTGGTCACCCGACTGGTCCCTCACCAAAGATGAACTTGACCCGACGTCTAAAACAAAGTCAGTTAAAGTTAAAGTGTAACAGAGCGATTGTATGGGCAAAAGGGGAGAGCAAATAGTCCAAAGAAAGACGTACTCTTGTTTTTTCCCCTTACAGCTTGTGTGTGTTTGTGTGTGTGTGTGTGTGTGTGTGTGTGTGTGTGTGCGTGTGAGAGTGCGTGCGGACGCGCGCGCAAATTGTAACCAATTGTGAGGTTGTTATGAAATTAAAAAAAGAATTGCGTTGCCTAAGGTTAATCAGGTAGGCCTGTTCACGAATCAGTGTTATCTCAACGAACGAAACTCTCGATACCATCGTGGCTGACAGTTTTGAGACTAAGTTTGGAGCCGTTTTGAAATTACAGTGTTGTCTGTTTTCGGGTGAGCCAGAGTGAGAGAAGACATTCCCAGTGTTCTCTACACAAGTTAAATGCTGGATTATGCATATATTTTCAAAGAGTAAACCTAATTACTTTTCTGTCCTCTTTAGCCCATATTGCCAGAATATCTTTAACCTATGTACGGGCAAGCAAGGATATAGCATTAAACTATAGACTACAGAAACACTAAGGTAAAGAGCGGGCAGAATGTAGGTATGATAAACTCGGCTATATGGCCCACCACTGTGTCCGCCTAATTTCAGTTTATTTGTAACATATGCTAAACGAACAGCGTTTCTGTTACGCTAATTATTTATGAAATATTGTGTCTCAAATGGTTCCGTTCAAGCAAACACTTCAAAGTGTTTCAAGGCCATTGTGGAAAGGATACGATACATGAATCCCCCTATTCTGATATTATTCAGTACGAATAATTATAGACCTATAACATCCCAGGCCTATAGTGCATACTGTCAATATCATTTTTTTGTCTGTGTAAATTGCGAGAGCTTGACTGTGTGTAGGCCTGTAAGGTATGTTGTCAGATTATAGTGTGAGAACAACAACAATATAGCCCTTGGCAATGAAAGTAATTTCTTGTTAAAGGGCAATAGGCCTTCGTTATTTTAAAAACAGGCTTTCACTGACCCTAGTCCAAGTTTACTTAAGCTAAATTGTAAATTCTTCTAATTGCAATTTTGTATGGTTTATCTGTAAAGACCATTCAAATGAATATTTTACATATATTTTACATGTTGCATATACATATATTTTTTTTTCTTCGGACAGATCGACTGTAAAACTGAGGTCTAAAGAATGTATCTTTTTATGTTCACCCCAATGTACACTCATTTTATTGTCAATAATTGAAGGAGATGTGAATAGTTTGACTTGTTCCTGGAATTAAGGCCATGCCAAATTAGGGAAAAATAAGAAACTAAATAGGATGGTACATATATATAAAAAAATTGTCTATACTGAGATGAATGATAAAGGATGCCACAAAACTTTTTAATAAAGTTTTGCTGGATCTTTAGATCTGTAAAGTTAAATAGAGAGAAAAGTGTGTGAGAGAAAAAATGTGTTTTACTTGCCTGTGTTTTGTGTGTGTGTGTGTGTGTGTGTGTGTGTGTGTGTGTGTGTGCGCGCTGTGTATGAGTGCATTCATATGTGTGTATGTGGGGGAGGGAGGTGCAAAAGTTGTGAAGCAGATGTGGCCAAAAAGTCAGTGAGAGATTCGAATAAAACAGCCTTTAAACCATGATGAACCACCTGCAAGCAAGCTACAATGCAATGTGACTTAATTTACAAATGGTCCAGTAACAGCAAATATGTGTAGGTTTTGTCGGCTAAATGCTAAAACACACAGCCTCAATATCTCCCCCTCTGCTACTGGTGAGTTCATGTGTGTGGGAGCAAGTGCATGGGAGAGCCTGGGTACTTGCCCTTGCCTTGCCTGCCACAGGGGACAGGATGGCAGCGTCCCAAAACTCCTCACATACACACCACATGGGGCACGAACGAGCGGGGCAAGGCAAGCAGTACTATTTTCAGCTGAAATATGAACATGTGCACTTGCACACACACACACACACACACACACACACATTGCAATTAATGTGTCAGTTCTGTCTGTTTATTTTGGCTGAGACAGATGCAGGGCAGGTTCAGGGGTGAGTTTTCTCATTCATAGTCATATTTAAAAATCTATTACTCCCTTTAGCCTGGATTACAAACCTCAAACCCTTCCAGGGTCTTTCTCTTTCTTCCATTCTCGCTGTCTTTCTCTCTCTATTTTCCTCTCTTTCTTGCTTCCAGTCTCTCTTTCTCTCTCTCTCCCTCTCTCCCTCTCCCCCCCTGTGTGTGTGTGTGTGTGTGTGTGTGTGATAGGTGGATGTATTTACCCTACAGAAGCAATCAGCATGTTAATATGATGGAGTAACTGGATTACTGCATGGAGTCCTGCAGCAGAATATTTTATAGATCTCATGGTGTGTGTGTGTGTGTGTGTTTGTTTGTGTGTGTGTTGCTCTGTTTATACAGTGATACATGTACACACTTACAGGCATGAACGAGTGTCAAAGTGAGTGAAGGAGATGTTGATGCTAATTCTCACACGCTGGAAAAACAAGTTGATGCCTTTCGATTCATATATTTTATGGAAGTCTTATATTTCTGTATTTTTTTTCGTTATGTTTTTGAAAAAAGAAGGAAAGAGACAAAAAGAGATGCGACAATGTTTTTTTTTTATGAATTAGTAATGACATTATTTTAATCACTTACTGAATGAGAATTCCAATGTGTTGAAGTGTGTGTGTAGCAAAGCCATGCTAGATTTTTTTGTCAGTGTGTAGGGCTAGGAGCACCAAAAGCGTTAGGCTTTCCTACCACAATCTTTTCTGTCTTGCAGGATTTGTTTGCCTGTCTCCTCTTTCTTGCTCTATAACTTTTCTAATTTAGCTGCTTTTTGCCTGTGCTTGATGTGCAGGGCATGGAGGAGTGAACCAGCTGGGAGGGGTGTTTGTGAACGGCCGGCCCCTGCCTGATGTGGTGCGCCAGCGGATAGTGGAGCTGGCACACCAGGGGGTCCGGCCCTGTGACATCTCCAGACAGCTCAGAGTCAGCCATGGCTGTGTGAGCAAGATACTGGGCAGGTAAGAAGTTAACACACCTGAATCCACACAGCCATACAGAACACTGCATGTTTTTCCTCTCTCTCACTCACTCACTCACTCACTCACTCACTCACTCAC
>JAGFZM010003368.1:5075-11039 GCA_017657215.1 Limnothrissa miodon
TAATATGCGATTCAAAAGCAGAACAACCGAGATTTGTTAAGACTACTGCTCTCCCCCAGCGCCCACCCCCAACACACACACACACACACATGCATTAATACATGAATCCTTAGCAATTAATATGTTTGCTGTTTTGTAGGCATTGTAGGAGATTTGTTTCCTTAAAAAGATAGAGATAGCAAAGAGAACGTTCTTAAATGGCAGCAGTACCTCTGTGTGTGTGTGTGTGTGTGTGTGTGTGTGTGTGTGTGTGTGTGTGCGTGTGCGCAGCTTAGGAGAAGCTGGAGAGGATCTCCAGGGGTGGCTTCGCAGGCCGTTCATCCGCAGGCTTTGTCTAACGCCAAACACAATCCCTGCTCCTCCGAGCAAATCATCCCTCAGAAGAGCCACGGAAGAGAGACCTCAAGTGTTCCATGGAGGAGAGTGAAAGCAGAGACAGAACGGCGGAGAGACGCAGAGGGAAACAAAAAAAGAGAGAGACAGAGAGAGAGAGAGAGAGAGAGAGAGAGAGAAAGAAGAAAAGAAAAGAAAAAAGAAAGGGGTGTTTAAAAAGAAGGAAATGCAGACAGGGAAGGTGGAGGGAAGGACAGAGAGAAAAGAAAAGACAGATGGGGGATGTTGGAAAAAAAAGAGAGAAAGACAGACTGAGAACGGGGAAAGAGGGAGGAAGAGACAGAGAAGAGAGAAAGAAAGAAAGATAGAGACTGAGCCCTGTCTGTGTCCCTTCCCTACCTTCCCATTCTCTGTTATGTATCCTTTAGGGCGAGATTAGGAGGCTTTGGTTCCTGTGTGTTTTGTGTTGTTTGTGTGGATATAGGACAGCAGTGCTGGGTGTCGCCTGGAGGCAGCCTCGCCGCAGGCTTCCTGTCCCCCTGAGGTGCGTCTCCTCCCTCCTACAGAAATCTGTTCGCTGCTCTGTGCGCCTGTCTTTCCCACTCCTCCTCCCTAAGGCTCATAGAGCTTTGCATCCCTCTCTTCTTGTTTCCCCCCTTTTTTTTTTGCTGCTCCTACACACACACACACACAATCAGACAACTCTGACGTCTCCTGTCAATGCACTCACTCGGGTTAAGAACCTTACCCAAAAAAAAAAAAAAAAAACACAAAAACAATTTTACGCTCTTGTGGAGTCTGAAAGACTGGCGCATGAAAATGTAAAGAGAAATAAACATGGCTATCAAAAGCATTGAGAACTTCAAAACATACAATACAGAGGATAGAGAAGCTTGAACTATCCCTATCTGTGCAGTGTGCACAACTAACATGTTTTGTTGATTTTATGCAAAAATAATGACAAAAAACATCCAAATTTAAGCAGGATGCTCGGGGCATTACAGCAACCAAACAGCACACCCCAGTAGCTGCATTTGCATATGAAGTGTCCCTCTTAGTTTTAATGTCATTTCAGTGGAAAAAACACACACGCGCGCGCATGCAGAGAGCAAATGTTTCCTAACCTCACCCACCCCCAGTCTCACTTTCACACTCACACACACACACGCGCACGCGCACACACACACACACACACACACACACACACACACACATACACAGTCTGCTCCAGTGGTTTCATCCAGCCCTACCCCTTTGCCCTGTGCTGGCCTGATGCAGACTCTGTTCTCTTTATTTGGGGATACTGCTAGACTGCCTTTTTGACAGGGAGGCAAAAAGGCCTTTTCCGGCAAGCCCCTGGCCTGCAGCCACACACCCAAAATCAAGACCATGCTTGTCTGTGTGTGTGTGTGTATGTCTGTGTGTGTGTGTGTGTGTGTGTGCCTGTCTGGACGCATGGCTGTGCGTCGTCTGAATGAACAACAACAACAAAAAAAGCCCCGGCGTGATGCACTTCAAAGCGCCACCACTGTGTGGGCTTGCACACATCCTGCTGTTTGCCATGACGACTGCTACACATGTGGATAACTGCCTCCGATCACAAGCCATTAGCTGGGAGACTGTGCTCACTCATTCAGCGACAGACAGAGAGAGAGAAAAAGAGAGAGAAAAATTAAAAATTCAAAAAAGAGCATTAAAATTTTACAATCACCTGAAGTATAGCGAACCAAAATCATATAAATACCAAGCCCTTTGGTGCCAAGAGCAGAATATTGAAAAAAGTGCCCTCAGCCAACTTGTTTTAAATCTTAGTATAATTAATAGAACAAGTAATAACAAGAGTAATTATCAACCAATTTGCCCAAATCAAATTATAAAACAACAAAAACAAAATTATATTCAACATTGGAAAAAAGATATCAAAACACAACGAAAACTAGAAACTTACCAAACTTTGAAAAGAGATTATGAATTGGCAGATTATTTATATAAAATAAAAGACCCCAAGGTTCGAAAGACAATGACTATGTACAGACTCAGTGACCACACTTTGGCCATTGAAAAGGGACGTCACAAACAAACATGGCAACCTATAGATGAGCGGATATGTGTTCACTGCACACAAGAGGTAGAGACGGAAGAACATTTCCTTTTACACTGCAAAAAATACAAAGATATACGTTCTATGTACTTTCCAAAATTTGAACGAATTACACCAGAATTCAGAGCCCTACCAAACCACACCCAAATCAAATATATTTTGGGAGAAAAAGCAGAACTTTTAAACATTGCGGCACAATATGTCACTGCATGTCATAAAGCAAGAGACAGCCACTAAGCAAACAAATTTAATTGCATGAGTCTGTTTTGTCTGTGTTTGTGCGTGCGTATGTGTCTGTGTGTGCTTGTTTGTGTATATGTGTTAATATATGCTATATATTAAAAGGTATAGGTTTCCTTTACGTTCGTTCATTTATTTAGTCAATTTAGAAAGTGTTAGTTTTAGTTAGCTTTACCTCAATTTTAGAATGAATGTGTGCGTGTGTGTTTGTGAGTGTGTGTGTGGGTGGGCGATTGTGAGTATGGGTGTATTTGCCGATATGAATATAGTTTGTTGTGCATGTATGAATTATATTTTACATTCTTTACCAATTTTTCATAACAACTAAAGTGTACCCTACTCCATGCCAGATGTAATTTTTTTATATACTATTAGAAGTTTTTTTTTTTATTATTATTATTTTATTATTTTTATCATTATCAATTATTATTATTATTATTATTATAGTTATAGTTATTATCAGTTATTATAGTTTTATTAATTGCTTTACTTATGTCTTATGAAATTACTGTATTACACAGTACAACACTGCTTTGGCAATATTGTAATGTTACAGTCATGCCAATAAAGCTCATTGAATTGAATTGAATTGATTTGAAAGAACAAGAGAGAGAGAGAGAGAGAGAGGGAGAGAGAGAGAGAGAGAAAGAGAGAGAACAAGAGAGAGAGAGAGAGAGAAAGAGAGAGAGAGAGAGAGAGAGAGAGAGAGAGAGAGAGAGAGAGGAAAAGCATCAAGGGGGGAAAAGGGGTAGAGGCAGTGTTGTGGACAGGCCCATCAATGCCGCTGAAGCCAAACCCTGCACTCAGTGTGTGAAGCCATTAGTTCGGCAGCCAACAGCTTCTTCTTGTTACTTCCAACAGTAATATGATTTTAAACAAGCAGACCACCACACTCCAAATATTTACGAGCACACAAGCGAGTGAGAGAGCCAATGAACTAGACCCTCTTGAGTGAGTAGCATGTGTTTCGCTCCTGCCATCGCCGGGCAACGCAGCGAATGGGCACTAGATATTCCTAGGGTAGAGAACGTTCCGCATCTTATTTCATGCTAAATTGTTGGTAAATAGACAACAGAAACTGTCAATAAAGGGTAGAATAGAGAGTGTTTATTGCACACAAGGGTGCAGTCCCAATGGTAGAAAACATGAGAGGAGAGGAAGTGAGAGGAGGTAAGCCAACCATGACCACAGAGAGAGAGAGAGAGAGAGAGAGAGAGATACAGAGAGAAAAGGGGAGAAAAAGAGAAAGAGAAAGAAAAAAACCTAGAGAGGGTTAAAATACAAGGAAACTGAAAATTAGAAAATGAGAAAAAGAAAGAGGCTTTCTCTCTTTCCCTCTGCATCCCCCTCCCCATTCTCTCTCCCTATCTCTCCTCCCCTCTCTCTCACTCTCCCTCTTTCTTTCTTTCTCTCTCTCTATGCATCTGTGCCTTTGCCCTGCCAAGATGGCGGTCCTGGCTGCAGTGGCCTGCTTGTCTGGAGGCCCTGTGAGCATTCCTGCTCCAGCTGTGGCTCTCCGCAGTCCCACTCCCCTACCCCCTACCCCCTGCCCCCTCCCCTCCCTCCCCTCCCAGGGCTGTGCTCCCAGCCTCAGCCCACCACGCCTGGGAGTAATTAGGGGTATCGTAGGGCTGGGGGTGGGCAGTGAAGAGGAGGGGGCTGCTTGGTTGGTTGGTTGGACTGTGTGTGTGTGTGTGTGTGTGTGCATGCATACAAGTGGGTGGGTGGATGGATGTGTGTACAATGGATAAAGGAGTGTGTTTGTGTGTGTGTATATCACTATTGTAGTCTGTGTATATGCATGTACATGTGTGTGGGTGAGTAGTTGGGTATTGGGTATTTGTAAGTAGAGTTAATAGGGGAGAGATGTACGGGAGTGTGCATGTGTGTGTATGTGTGTGTGTGTGTGCTTGTGCATGTATTTGTGTGTGAGGGGGGGTTAGAATTGTCTGAAAAACAACTGCTCTCTTACCCCTTGTTCAGATTCCAGAGGTTCTGCTTTGACTCTGACTGCAGGCATTCCGTCCAGCATTAACATCCTGTTATTGGTGGCGTCTGTATGGGGGAAAGAGAGAGAGAGAGAGAGAGAGAGAGAGAGAGAGAGAGAGGGAGAGAGACGGTTAGCAGGGGGGAAGAAGGGAGTAGAAGGTGTGCGGCTAAATCCCCACACTCTGCTGACTTTGCCATGACTAAGCGGCTCTCGTGTGACTCCTGCTCACCCCTGGCATCCCAGAGCCGACCCGAACCTGGGAAATAACAAGGACGGGGCCGCAACAATGGAGCGCTGCAGCGGTGATGTCATGGTGCCACTTGAGCTCCCAAAGCTGTCCCGGTTTATGGGGCTGGGTGTAAACATTTACATTGAGCCAGGTATTTCACACCGCCGCGTTACGGGAACTACATGTGGAAAACCAGTCGTTGGGCGAGACACATCACAATGACTGCGCACCATTCATGAGTGCTTACAGGAAATGAGTTACAAAATCATACACATGTTCAATTTTCTTAATTACAGGTCCCACATACAAACCACACCCACACACACACACACACACATAATCTAACTGGCTCTGAGACAAATACAAGCCAAAGATAATAGAAAATCTACTGTATCAGTCTTTCTCATCAACATGTACCAAGATTTAAAAAAAATTGAATTAAAAAAAATGTCAGCAATACAATAAGTCAAAGCAAGTATGGAACAAGCGCTCTGAGGAGCAGGCTTGCGTAATCCACCCCCAACCATTTCCTTGAGTTCACAGATAAGACAGCATGTTCACTATTACCCAGGTGACCCCTGTGCATAGCTAGAGGGCCAGATAGATCCAGAAACTAGACTGAGCTGGCCAAGTAGACATCCCTCTCTTCCCTCCTCTCCCACCCCACAACCACCTCCCCGCCAGCCTGCTTGCATGGGATCTCACTCCCCGGCTGCCCCTGTGGCAACACTCCCTTCCTCCCTGCCCCAACTTCCTCTTGTTCTAGGATGGGGAGAAGGGGAGGGAGGCACAGGGAAAGAGTTACAGAGAAAAAGGGTCTGGAAGAGAGAGAGTGAGTGAGAGAGAGAGAGAAGGATAAAGGCAGTGAAGAAGTTAAGAAAGAAAGGTAGAAAAAGAGAAAGACATAGATAGATAGATAGATAGATAGAGAGAGAGAGAGAGAGAGAGAGAGAGAGAGAGAGAAAGAAAGAAGCCCATGATAGTTCTATAGGCTTGGTCTCCACTGCTTTCTATTTCAGCTCTCCCTGCTCTGCTTCTGAAAACTCCCCTAAGGCGGCTTTAGCGTTTGAA
>JAGFZM010003369.1:0-10208 GCA_017657215.1 Limnothrissa miodon
TGTCCCGTGTGGTGTGTGAGTTCAGCCTCAGCCATTTCCTGACAGCCTCAACTAATTTATTGTTCAGTTCTTGTAGAACATTTTGTGGGATGTGGATGTTGACAAACAGGTGTTGTATTTTTGCCAGGGCCATTTCTCTGATGGCTTCCAGCTTCATAAGCACAGGTAAGGGGGAGAAGTCAATCAATGTGATTATGTTATATCACATTGGTGCTTATATATATATATATCTTATAGGTGCTGGATAACCCCTGCACCTGTTCCTCCCACTCACCTGAGATATTGAATTTATGGCCTACTGTAGTTAAGTGTATGTGTCATGGTGTGGGTAGACTCTGATGGGCTGTCCTGTGATTGTAAAAGATGGAAATTTGTCCGATTTAGCTTTGTACCAGCAGTTGCAACCACTGCGACGCTCATACAATGCTGCACATTTGGTGGGTTTGACGTCCAGTTTGGAGCAGACAAGGAATTCATCTGTCCGTGTCAGCATGTTTGTGATGACGCTTTCATGCCCCACATCATCGGCGTACCTCGTTGACAGCACTTCAAGGGCAGCCTGACTTTATCCCCACCCTGAGGGGGATGGGCTCTGTGAGGTGCTTCCCACAGATGACCTGTAGGAAGGATCCCATGTATACGTCTGTGATAACGTTCACAAAGGGCTGAGGTAGGTGGATTTCCTCCAGTGCTTATAGCATTATTTTCATATGACAGTGTTCCAAAAGCGTCTCTAAAATCTAGAAACACCGAGTATAGTTTACATGATTCATGTTTGAAATCATCAATCCCAGTTTTCAGGCAGAATACATGTTCATTCATACCTTGTCTGTCTATGTAGGCTTTCTGTTTGGGTGAGAGAATGTCTGCCTCGACCAGCCATGGTAGGATACGGGCAAGTAGGCATTTCATAAAAACTTTGTATACGGTAGGGAGAAGAGAAATGTCTCTCCATGTGGCTGGATCATTTGGGATACTGTCTTTCTTTGGTATTCTATGGATAAGAGCCCCCTTCCATGAATTTGGCCCTTTTCCATTAATCATGCATGTATTGAATATATTGGTGAGCATTTGGGTGGACCAGGGATTGGTGGACTTAAAGGAATTATCCGGAGTGAAACAACACGTAGCTCTGTTGATTCACGTTGCTAAGTGCTATCCATAGGTATAAGAACGACAGATTTTCATGCACGGTAGACCGAGTAACGAAACGGCAGCCAGCGCTAACTGATTAGGGCATGTCAGTTTCGTTTTCATATGCCCAATATGCTTAGCGTTAGCGGCCAGTTCCTGAATTCGGTCTACGTTGTACCTACTGCTGTCATTCTGATACCTATAGACACCATTCGACAGCCTCAGTCAACAGAGCTACGGGTTGATTCACTCCGGATAATCCCTTTAAGTGTCTCATATGTCACTCCGTCATATCCACTGGCTTTGTTGTTGGGCAGGTGGGAAATTACTTTATCTACTTTATCATCAAGAGTGGATGGGTAATATGCAGGAATAACTTCCTTCACACTAGTGGACCAAAGGGGGTGTGGTTAGTAGTGGGGTCTGGGGTAATTGATATTTGTCTATGTAATAATGCTGTACTTCACTGGTGGTATTGACAATAGGTGGAGGGGGAGGAAAAGTGCTGTGATTGATGATAATGTCAATAGCCTTTGACCTGCGGTGCTGCCATAAGAAGGATAATTTTTCTCTACTTACTGTCCTGTTGATGGTGTTCCTTGGCTCTCGATTGGCTGAGCGATGGCTGGATGACGTCCCTCACGTAGATCAGCTGTTTCTCGATCCAGGAAGTCAGGGAAGCCGGTGTAAATTCAGCCAAATGTTCATATCTGTTTTTAGGTTGCGTTGGCTGCCGGCATCGGACCTCTGTGCACAACACACACACACACACAGTCATTTTTTCCATAGACAGAACTCACAACACTCCTTTTCTGATTGTGACGCACACACATACAGAGAAAAGAAGGAACACACTTACACACACTCCCACACACAAACACAAATACAAATGCATACTCAAACACCTACCCATTCCAAACCTTGCATACAGTCTGATGACTCTATTGTAGACATGCAGAGAAAGCACACGGACATCACAAACGGCCCACTCCTACGGTCCGCATGACGGACACCACAAACGGCCCACTCCTACGGTCCGCATGACGGCTTGCTTGGGACCAGTGACTCACAGCAGACCTCAGGGAGCTCATGCAGGAGGGCGAGAGAGCGAGAGCAAGCTCTTGCATCAGATAATGCATCCTCCCCTGGGGCGGCAGGTTCCTGACATCAGCCTGACTGGAAATCTCTCCATCTGTGCTGTGCGGCGAATGGGGAAACAAGAGCATCGTGATGGGAATGGCACCAGGCACCTGCACTATTAGAGCGTATGGCTTCCACTGGAGGAAGATTGCAAGATCTATTGGCCAGCCGATTACATGTGACACGGAATGGATGAAGGGAGTATTTTAACAGTCTTTTTGGTGTGCCCAAAAATATGCTCCGATTTATTGCACGAGCTCCCTTGTAAGGCTGTAATTAGGTTGTGAAATAAATAGTCCATTTAAGCGCGTACAGTGACTGGTGACCTTGCTGCGGGTCGCCCAAATTGAGCCGCAGTTCTATGCCACGCTCAGCACTAATGACTACTTTTGAAACTTGCACATGACGACCGAGCCTGGCATGCATGTGTGTGTTTGATTTAAAAAATATATAATTTGCAGGGCTTTTAAAAGAGATTAAAGAGACGCTTTCTTGCTTTGTTCTTGTCGGCCCATTTCTGAGCTGCCTTCTTAAAGTTTTGCATACCAATGTTTCATATGTTTTTGGTTTACTGTAGCTCTAATCAGACCAAACTCTGCCAATTACATACTTCTAGTAATCATATTGATACAGCCTTCAATACAGCCATCGTTTCACAATCCATCTTTTGGAGTCAGTTAATAAAGAGTCCTGAACAGAAGCGCTCTGGTCTTCAATAAATCATCTGTATGCCTCTGTGACCCGTCCTTGCAAAGAGCAAACAACACAGTTGGTATCTTCTAAGCATGAAGAACAATGGTGGATTCAATAATTGTGAATGTTTACACACAGACATTCAGAAACTCATACGCCAGAAGACAATATCTATCAGTTTGGGAATTTATGCTTTCCAGTTCATGAAGCCGGTCATTCGAAGGAGTTAAAGAACTTTATATCTGAACAGCTGTGTTAAATGTTTTGCGATGAAACCAATGAAGGCAGATGGTACGGCGGTGGTTTCTGCTAAGGAAGTGATGTAATGGTGATGTAAACGGCAGATTTCAGATTCATTAAACACTATGCAATCAAGAAAATCTGTAAACCAAGGCAAAGCTTTTCAGCGTCACAGTACACTATATGTGCATACTTGCCAACCTCCCCGTCCTTAAAGCCTGGATAATATGACAGAAGCCTTGATAGCACTTTATAATGATTTAATAAGGCCGCTTATTATGAGAGCAGAGTGATACTTAGGAACCATTAGGCCCATGCTCAACCAATAGGCCCTCCATTCATGTGTCTGGGCAACACTCTTTTAATGATCCATTCATCTGGAAATGAGAGAAGGCACGAGGTAGACAAGAGATTTCCGTGGACAGATTCTCAATGGGGGTATTTTTTTCCCCCCTTTATCTCGCACATCTTTTCTGAAGCGTCTCAGATTTAATCATAGACATTACACAATAATTTAATCTCCCATTATGTCTGACCACGGATGATTTGGGCTACGGGGACGTCCAGGGCGAGTCGCGGGTGAGTCACCGCGGTAGCTGCTCTGTCAGCCCGGCCGCTTCCGTCCGATCTCACGGATGGCCGCTGTTCTGACCACTGAACTTCTAATCTCAACCATCAGGATCATCTTTGCCTTGCTTCATCTCGAGAGGAACCTTCCCCGCACACACTCAGACATACACACACACACATAGACATCGACACACACACACACACAATGACACACACACACACACACACTGCCTCACACTGTCTCTCTCAAACACATAGACACACACACACACTCCACCCACATCCGAATATAAAACATAATGAAGGAGGGCTGAGATGAGACCAATTTTCAGGTCAGTAGTAGGGACTGCAGATCAATTATGGGATTCGGAGATAATTTGACTACTGTATATGGAAACACAGACCGCAAAGCTGGCTGAGCCTTTGCAAACAATGCTGTCAATGCCAGTGCGATTTCAATGGCCTCTTTTGTTGTGTAGCCTCAGGCAGAGAGATTCAAATATCCTGAAATGAAACTTGACGAAGAAACGTGAAGGACAATGTCATGTTATTTATTACAGTACTCACAACCAGCACGGGAGACAAAAACTCTTAAAGACCTTTCCGGATGTTTGTTATCGTGCCTTGTGCTGTCTAACGTTGATGATGGTAATGATGTTCTTTCATATTCATGTTCATGTCATATTCAATCCCCCACTGCTCTGGCAACTGTGGGGGAATTTTGAATTGTCTTAATTATATGTTGAGTGTATTAAGTAAAAGAGTGTCTGATTCGTTTTATTCATATGACCAGAACATAATGAGAGTCTAACGAATCAGCCTTAAATGGTGAAACAGTGTGGTATGTCATCTCTAATGTAGAATCAACTTTGAGTGTTAAACCAGTGTTTAATGAAAGAAAGTTAAAGTGACATGTAACAGAGTGTTCTGAAAACAATGTGTGGGTTGACTTAATGATCATTGTATGATTATCCTCAAAATGCTTGTGTCTTCTCAATGATATGAGTTTGGGTGAGTTTCTCACTGTTGTGAAGGACAGCAGCAGGGTTAGACCAGTCTTAGACCCCGTTTACACATAGACGTTTTCTCTTAAAAACGGACACTTTCCCCTTCGTTTGCGCCTTTCATTTACACACAATCGGAGATGTCACCTCTGGAAAACTCCGTATTCACGTTTGCGTGTAAACTGCAAAAAACAGATAAAACGTAGTTTTTGGGTCCGACCTGGGCGGACTGCCGTCTGGAGGGAGAACTTTGAAAATGAGGTGGTTGTCCCGGAGGAATGGCGTGAGGCTTCTGATTGGCTTGTATGGCTTTCTCCTTCTTCCTACACTGCAGCCCATAGGCTTGACGTAGGTATGACGGCTCTCGACAGCATATTTATGCAGCTTAATGTAAACGTAAACTTTTTTGAAAACGATGGTGTATGCACGCAATTATTTTGGAAAACGGAGGGAAGAAAATATTTGTTTATCAAAATACCCTGGTATGTGTAAACATAGTCTTAGCCTGTAATAAAGCAATGCCTTTGACACCCTCTTCGACTCTGCGCCGGAGAGTTCTCGAGGGTGGCACGAAAGCACAAGGCCGTTTTGGCCTATTTGGGTTTAGGAGTGATAAGGCCAAGTTGCAGCTGTGCCTACATGGACAGGGAGAAAACTTCTGTGTTATTGATCAAGTAGAGAAGAGCATTGCCTTTTAAGGAAATGTTATTTGTGTTGTGTTATCTGAGTATAAAAGTATGGTGGCCGACTGGTGCAAACGACGTGCAACTTATGAAAACACGTGCAAATCAACAAAACACGTGCAAATAGACAAAACACCTACAAATAGACAAAACACAAACGACTTAGGAAAACATCTTCATCTTAATTTGACAACAGGTGAACATCATTTAGAAAATGTGCTGTATTTCAGAAACGCGCTCCGAAACTCAAAACACATGCAGATTAGAAAACACACCCCGAACTCAAAACACATGCAGATCAGAAAACACGTCCCGAAACTCAAAACAAAACGGAAGTTTCCAGTGGGACACTTAAAAGTGACGAACACCTCTGAACAGATTGTGAAAACTGGTGGTGATCTGAGGTGTGATCACAATTAAAATGCCATTAAAATGTTGAAATAAACCCAAATACTTACATTTCAGATTACTACCGCTAGCTATCTCTGTCACACGTACACCCCTGTTCCTTTTCACCATCTGTCCAGAGGTGTTCATCACTTTTAAGTGTCCCACTGGAAACTTCAGTTTTGTTCGGAATTTCGGGGTGTGTTTTCTGATCTGCATGTGTTTTGAGTTTCGGAGTGCTTTTCTGAAATGCAGCGCGTTTTCTAAATGATGTTCATGTGTTGTCAAATTAAGATGAAGATGTTTTCCTAAGTCGTTTGTGTTTTGTCTATTTGCAGGTGTTTTGTTGATTTGCATTTGTGTTTTGTCTATTTGCACGTGTTTTGTTGATTTGCATGTGTTTTCATAAGTTGCACGTCGTTTGCACCTGTCGGCCACCGTATAAAAGAGATGAGCCAATGTCGCTCAGGCAGACATTTTGGTCTCCGGGCACTCTTGATAATAAAGTTCCTTGTGATTGCCTTTCATCCCGAATCATCTTGTGATTCTTAATTTTTTTACCAACTTGATGAAAATTCCTACGACACAACTCATGGAAACCTATTTAAACAAAAATAGGGAGTATTTTCCCCTTGCCCCTGTTGCTCATTGGTGCTCTCTGCTGTGAAGTGCTACAGAATGAGACATGACTTTTATATAAACTGCTGCATAAATAAAGTTCAACATAATTGAATTGAATAGATCCTAATCTTCATCCCGGAAATGTAATACTGCATTTTAGCGGCACTTAAAAATCCTCAGCCTTTCAACATTTCTCAGATGATGATTCTCAGTGATGGTCCATGTTACAGTAAGGCCTCATGTGCATGAGCAGTCTTGCCTTGATCAGATGCACAGGTGTCCCATATCAAACTGTAAAACACGCACACATGGACTGACGCAGTGTGCGGTGCCTAATTGCAGTCTGACTCGGGAGTTCTTGTATAGCAGAAAGCCTTTTTGAACCGGCTACACTCAGCCGCCTCTGAAGGATTCTCGCTCTTAAGTCGCTGTAAGCATTTGAATGGGTTGAAGGGATGAAGGCCCATGATGTTAAAGCAAATGAAAATACTTGATGACGTTGGCGGGGCAGCACTGTAAAGACCAGCCACTCTGTGTCTCTTTGATACTGTCAGCGAGAGGGAGAGAGTAGAATGAACATGTGGCATTGATGCTGCCACGTTTGTAATTTTATTTATTTATTTTATTTGAAGCTCATCCGTGTAATTTCTCAAGTGTCATTCCATTGTGAAGAAATTCCCCACATTTCACCCAAATTGAAAAAGGTTGTTTAAAAAAAGGACATACCCAGCTGAACTGGCAGGCTGAGAACGGATTTATCCATTAAAGGTCTCATACAAATTCTGTAAATATCAACTCTCAAGAGGCTTGCAAAAAAAAACACACACCCAGAAGAAAGCCTGCTAGAAAAGGCAAAGTAAACGACCACACTGACAGCACAAGCAGAATCAGACAATTAGAGTTCAGTTGGGTTCGGGTTTTTTTCTTCAGAAGTCCTCAGGCTTAGCTATTTAGCTAGCAGCCCAGCGCTAATTAAAAAGACAATCCCTGCTACTTATGCTAGCAAAGCACAACTGAATCTTCCATCTCTACATTTGATGATAAAATCAAGCTTGATGGATTCCACTCTTAGCAATATATGGGCTAGGCTAACCAACACGCTTGATAGCATGATCTTGCATGTGAAATGTAAAATATCTAACACTATCTATAGTGTCTAACATCTATATTTGAATAAAACATAAAACAATAAAGATATTTAAATAGTGCTCTAACTTGTCAAGTCTGGTCAAATACATCAATTTGGCTGAATAGCTACAGTAGTCCTCATCAGACCGTTTTAGGTAACTGGACTTCTTTTGAAACTTGAGGGCATTTCACTTTGTATCCATCTGTAGTTAGAACAGTTAGAGCTTTCTGGATCGAAAGTGAAACGTCTGAAGCTCCAAAAAAAAGTCCAGTTGCCTAGAAGTGAAGACTCCGGCTGCCAGGACATGGATGAAGGATAATCATCACTGACGCTATGACATGATCAAGCTCGGATTAAACTCCCACTGCATTATCTCAGCCGTATCTGATCAAGCAGACATTTTGGAGAATGGATCAGGCCCTGCCATCCATCTAAGGCCTTTTTATTGTTTGTCCACGTGAAAGCTCAGACATTTGTTTGATTTCTCCTCCGCCAAAAGTGATTTATCAATAAGAGTTGTGGGGTCGGCTTTGCTTTGACCTTGAGAATAACCAATTATCTTTGTCCAACGCTGACAGGCGCTGTGTGCCTCTGTGTGTTACAAATTCATGCAACACAAAGATAACCTCTCTCTGCCATCTGTCTGAGAAATGCCCTTCACCTTTTCCTGGGTGTGTGCGTCTGCCTTGCGCCTGATGTATGTGAATAATCCCAGATTTATTGGATCAAAGCCATTGTCTGTGGTGCCTCCTCTGTGACACGGCGTCTCCTGAACGCTGTGATTATCACATGTTCACTCTTCCTCTCATTAACTCCCTTTTTCATTTCTTTCTCTTTCTCTCTCTCTCTCTCTCTCTCTGTCTCTCTATTTTTAGCCTCTGGTTGGAGGGATGTGCTGCGCTGGGTCACGAGGCAGTTGACATAATGTAATTTTCAGCCTGATCAAAATCAATACACCAATGAATCCTTCCTTGTACTGTAGCACACAAATACTTTTCTTCTCTGCACAAATCCACAATTCAGATTTTTTCCCACAACACACTGGAGGAGGTCTGTGTCGGAACCTGTGTGTGTGTGTCTGTGTCGGAGCCTGTGTGTGTGTGTGTGTGTGTGTGTGTGTCTGTGTCGGAGCCTGTGTGTGTGTGTGTGTGTGTGTCGGAGCCTGTGTGTGTGTGTGTGTGTGTGTCTCTGTTTCGGAGCCTGTGTGTGTGTGTGTGTGTGTGTCGGAGCCTGTGTGTGTGTGTGTGTGTGTCGGAGCCTGTGTGTGTGTGTGTGTGTGTCTCTGTTTCGGAGCCTGTGTGTGTGTGTGTGTGAGCCTGTGTGGTCCCAGGTCTAAGTGATGGTTCCAAGCAGCCATGCTTACACACATGCATACACATACACACAAACACACATGCACAGACACACACGCATTCACACACACACACACACACGTTATTTAGGCCATATGGGCATTCGTTTTAACCAATGGTTGTTGTCCTCCTGTCCATTGCTCCCCACACTAGGGTTTACTTCACTCACCCTCCAGATAGCAGCCAGCACACCTACACTGACTCAGAGATACTGTGAAAACAATAGCCTGGTGGTGGTCAGACACCTCCCTCCTTTACTCTTACACACACACACACGCACACATACACACACACACACATGCACGCACACACACACACACACACACAATGCATACCCTCACACATACACACACACACACACTAACATACACACACACTCGCACTCACACACACACACACATATGCACGCACACACACACACACACTGCACCCTCACACATACACACACACACACACACACTAACATACACACACACTCGCACTCACACACACGCATATGCACGCACACACACACACACTGCACCCTTACACATACACACACACACACACTAACATACACACACACTCGCACTCACACACACACACACACACACACATATGCACGCACACACACACACATACACTGCACCCTCACACACACACACACACACACACACACATAGAGGAAACTTCAATGATTTAATCAAGCCCTCTGGTAATTGTGTTCAGTGAGGGGCTATCCACCCACCCAGGCTTGTAAACTCCTCTCCACTCTCAAGCCAATGAGTCATCATGATGGTCAGTCTCACATTCAAAGTCTGTTAGCGGAACAAAAGTTGTGTTTTACACACCAACGAGTATGAGTCACACTCCTCAAAAGAGACAGCGGGAGGAGCTTCTGACACGGATCAGTAAGTGTGTGTGTTAGTGAGTGTGTGTGTGTGTGCGTGTATGTGTGTGTGTGTGCGTGTATGTGTGTGTGAGCAAGATAATGTGGCTATCACATCAATGTGGCAAGATGTGTGTGTGTGCGTGTGTGTGTGTGTTTATGCATGCCAATGCGAATAGAACTCCACAATGGAGAGCAATAACAAACTTACAATCATCTCAGCACATCTCACTACTTACAAATATGGGTGTCTCTGATAAGGCCCTTCAGAGATGCCTCCACTTGCATTCCTCTGCAGCTGATACATGTCATTCTGTCATTATTAGCTTTATTAAAGGTGCTCTAAGTCAGTGGTCCCCAACCTTTTTCTAACTGCGGACCAGTCAA